>CAUYQV010134624.1:0-11055 GCA_963574575.1 Galagoides demidoff | reverse complement strand
TTTTTTTTTTTTTGAGACAGAGCCTCAAGCTGTCCCCCTGGGTAGAGTGCTGTGGCATCACAGCTCACAGCAACCTCCAACTCCTGGGCTCAAGAGAGTCTCCTGCCTCTGCCTCCCAAGTAGCTGGGACCACAGGTGCCCGCCACAACGCCTGGCTATTTTTTTTGGGGGGGGGGTGGTTTGCAGCCGTCATTGTTGTTTGGCAGGCCTGGGCTGGATTCAAACCTGCCACCTTAGGTGTATGTGGCTGGCGCCTTAGCCACTTGAGCCACAGGCCGCCGAGCCAGAGCAAGTATTTTTTAAAAATTGCCAAAAGAATTTTTCCTGACAACAAATTTTTTTAATTCCTAATGACAGGAATTTCACCTATTACAGAATCTTTTGCATCCCTAAGCACATACAATGATCAATCCATTACTTTTGCTTTGGAAGATGGAAGTTATGAGATCTACGTTGAAGACTTAAAGAAAGATCAAGAGAAAGGTAGCATATTTCCTTTTGTCTATACTGATATAATGATCACTACTAAAGCATTTTTACTTTAAATCTGCCAAACCATAAACAATGGATTAGCTCAGGCACTGCTGTGCTAATAGATCATGCTGTGTGCTAACTACAGTGCCCTGGCAGTGGATGACTGAACATTACCATGTAGAAAAAGATTCAGAAGCTTAGTCGGGGTTTTTCAGGGAATAATGCTCATATTGAGAAGTGGTATCTACTGTGAAAGGTGGAAGGACAGACCATATGTACTTGCTTTCTCTAAATTACCCACTGATCTTTCCATCCTATCACTATCACCAAAGTACAACCTTTAGTAAAAGAATATGTCAGTGTTACAAATGATATTTTAAATATTTTATTAACAATGGTGTTGGAGAATTCACCACAGTATGTTCATATGTCTGAGACCTTTCTCAAATACAAAGGTTTTGCTTTTATTGAAAAATAATAAAAAGGGAAGATATTTTCTGATATTTTATACACACACACAGAAGATGCCAAAAGATCTTATACTCAGTTAAAGAAAGAAAACACTGTATTAAATTTGTAACATTCAAATCTCTTTTGACTTTTGCAAGTATGAGAGGTACTCAATGTGACTTGTATTCATCTTTTATTGTTGATATATAGAGAGTATTATAACATATATATACATAAACATATATGCATATATGTTGAAACTGAAACCTTTTGATAAAATTGTATTTCATCAGGGAATTTTATACATTATATTTCAGACAAGGTGTTACTACGTTACTACGAGTCTCAACGCTCCTCAAGTGAATCAGGTAATCTGGAGGGCTAGGGAGCTGTAGAGCTTAATTTCTTAAATTTGCAGTAAAGGTAAATTCAAAATCCTCCACAGGAAAAGAAGACAGTCTCAGAAGGTTCTTACCAATCCAAGCTCATAGTAAAATCTTAGATTCTTTGAGAGTTTACTTTATCCCAACCGTTTTGCATTTAATACTTAGGATAAAGGTTTGGCTACCTTGAACAGAGATCCAAAATAATAGTAGTTTAAGTTAGATAAAACTGTATTTCTGCCTTACAGCTGAACAGGCTGTCTAGGAACCTAGCTTCTTTCATCAGGTAGCTATTGACACCATGACAATATCCAATCAGCAGAAAGGGGGAAGACAGATGCATGTATTCTCCTTCCCTTTAAGAGTATAACCTGGAAGTTATACCTGACAGTTCCTCTCACTAACATGGTCAAAACTTACTCCTATTGCTATACTTAGCCATCCATACGAAGATAGGCTGTAAAATGTTCTATCATTATACAGGAAGAGTAACTGGATGTTGGGGGACAAGTATCAGTGGCGTTACAGGCAGACAGGGAAGCTAATGCCAGAAAAGTGCCCATTAGAGTCACAGTTCTCCAATTAGAAAGCATATAAGAAAACTAACCTCTCTCCAATTGAGAAATGCCCTCTAGTTATCCAATGACTCTTTAGTTTTGAGTACAAATTTTCTAAGAGACCTGTTGGTGAATGAAGTAGTTTAGACTCTTTTCCTGGGTGTTAAATTCATTTAAATAGAGATGAGTTATGATTCTTAACTTTATCATTTTCAAATTTCTTAATTATAAGGTGACGATGTCGATGGTAAGATGTTAATGGTAAACCTGGGTCCTACAAAAGACCTCTGGCTGCATGCCAACAACAAGGAGAACTCTGTGGAGGTAATAGAAATATGATTATATAACTGTCGTGACTGTACCCATTTATGTAGATTTGAGTGTTTGGTATTTTGCAAATACTACTAATAACTTGCTTCTAGAGTAGGCAGGGAAATGGCATCTATGGCCTTGCTACTGAAAATCTGATCTCCACCAGTAGCACTTCACCTCCTGGGAGTCTGTTAGAAATGCAGACTTTCAGCCTCTCCTAGAATTGAGTCAGAATCAGCACTTTAACAAATCTCCAGAAGATTCATATGTACATTAAAGTTTGAGAAGTACTGCTACATAGAACGATCTCAAATTCTTTCTATTTGACTTTAGGAACCACTGTTTTCTTCTAGGAAGTGTTTCTTTGTATAATATAGTTTTCTTAAGAAAATTACAAAATAATTTTATGCTCTAAGTCTGGTTAAGGGGAGGATCATAAACATTTCCATGTGCCAAGATTTGTAAATAGACTAACAATCTAAATTCTGATCATAGGTTTACTGTATATTCTTCTTTAGTTAGTAGGTGGCATTATTGTATTGATCATTAACAAGTAATTATAAATATCTTGAGGAACAAACAAAGGTAAAGGAAAGAAAGAAAACAGGAGAGTTTAATATAGAAGGTAATTATATAAATACAGGGCCCAGTATTGTGGCTCTTGCCTGTAATCCTAGCACTTGGGAGGCAAAGGCAGAAAGATCGCTTGAGATCAGAAGTTTGAGGCCAGTCAAAGCAAGAGTGAGATCCTGTCTCAACAAAAAATAGAAAAATCAGCTAGGTGTGGTGGCTTGCATCTGTAGTCCCAACTACTCAGGAGACTGAGGCAGAAGGATTGCTTGAGCCCAGGAGTTTGAGGTTACAGTGAGCTATGACAATGCCAATGTACTCTAGCCTAGGTAACAGCGTAAGACCCTATCTCAAACAAACAAAAAACCTGAGAAACTAAAAAAATTACATAAGTGCACAAATTTATAAAGCTTAACACAGCCATGTAAGGCATATTAACATAAACAATGAATGGCAGTCAGCATCTTCCCTAACAAAACACTACTAATATATATGTATTAATATAGTATTTGGCAAATATAAGTACTTAGTAACAAAATATGACTCATACGTAGTTCTATTATATAGAAAGTGCTGTCCTGGGGGCAGCACCTGTGGTTCAAAGGAGTAGGGCACCGACCTCATATACCCGAGGTGGCAGGTTCAAACCCTGCCCTGGGCAAAAACCACAAAAAAAAAAAAAAAAAAAAGAAAGTGCTGCCCTAAATTTTACAAATACTATCTCAATTAATTCTCCTAGTAATTATACAATGGAGTTATTGTATGGTCAGCTGTGTGGTGTAACAAACCATACCCAAAACTTAGTGGCTGAAAATAAGCATCATTTATATTACTCATATATCTATAGATACTTTGGGGATTGACTGATCTAGAAAACTAGCTAGATTGCAAAACTGAGGCTGAGGCTTGAGATGTGAAGCCACGTGCCCAAGATAGCACATGTCACAGGGGTACAAATCCTGAACTGCTACATCCAGATTCATTCAGCTAAGCCACACCCTCTCTGAGTATTGACTATCAGTGACCTAAACTGAATCCACCCCTCACCCTTTTGTACTCTATTTGCTTCTTCCTCCCTTCCCTCCCCTACTCACTAAGCAGGCTTGCTACATAGAGATTAACAAGTCATAAACAATTATTCCCTTTTAGTTTCTAACACAGGGCAGTAAAGTTGACCCTGACCTTCCTAATTACATATTGATTGTGTTCTTCCTTGTTTCCTCAGCTTCATAAGTGTGAAAAACCACTGCCAGAGGCCTTCTTCGTCCTTCATAAGAAGCCCTTCAATTGTGTTTCATTTGAATGTGTTTCATTTGAATGTAAGAATGATCCTGGAAAGTTTATCGGTGTAAAGGATAATCAACTTGCCCTAATTAAAGTAGACTGTTCTGAGAATTTGAGCAGTGAGAATATCATGTTTAAGCTCTCTAAAACTTAATGTGATGGAAAGCTGTGGGTCTTGGAATGGATGGCCCAAATGCTACCTTTGGAAAAGTAATAAGAGATAAAGAAAGAGATGGACAATGTACAAGGGAAATGGAGAGCACTTAGCATGCCATGGAATGTTTTTCTTCTTTTTGTATTTAATGTTTTCTTTCTTTCATGTAAAAATACTTTTTTCATATTCTTCAGTTCTGTTTTGTATTTCCCTCAGTAAAACTGCATATTCAATACAAGCATCAGTGTATTAAGTAGGGTATTGGTAAAGAAACTGCCAAAATTCTAAAAAGATATAGCCTAACCTTTTACTTTTTTCTATTGTTAATACAAAAAGAATTTCATATTTACCACTAAGGCCTCTGGGAAGTGTTAGTATCATAGCTCAAACTTCCCTTTAGACAGGGATCAATTTTAAAGAGCCAGGTACAAAAGTAATTTTCCCTGGTTCCAAATAATAGTCTCAAACATGACATCTGCTAGTAAAAAAAAGGAAGACCAGATGCTATATAAATTGACCATTTCTCAGCTGAAATAAAACATTAAGTCTGTAGACATCCTAGGCAACACTCAGATCAGCTCTCTCTTACTATAAAGGGTTAAGGAACTTTGAACGGCTACATGACTAGCCAGATAATATAAGTCAATGAAAAAGGAAAGATAGTAGAAAAATTAAGAAACCTAATACAACAGAAACTCCATAGTTGACCACCTCCCTACTATAACCACCTCCTTAAGTTGACCTAATTTTCATAAACTAAATATTTAGCTGTAAATATCAGTACAGTAGACCTACTTCCTTATGTTGACCAATACATAACCTCCGTATGTGGACCAATTTATTACAGACCCTTGGTTGATAACTTACAGAAGTTTTACTGTATTTGTGGAGAATAATTTAACTTGTAATTATTTTATTTTTTAAATTCTGATTTTTATGTACTGAGTTTGCTTTAAGTAAGGTGTTTTTACATCAGGACGTAAAATAAATTCTAGTTCAGACATAACATTTTATTTATTAAGAGTATCTAATAAACTAAAACTTAAAAAAAAATACTGAGCTACAGCATATTTTAGGGCTTCCAAGTACCACTTGTGTGAGCCTAGATGAGATATGGAATTAACATTAAAATGTCAATAACTGATTGTCCCTCATGTTTTTACCATACTATCTCTTCAGACCTGGCCCCCAGATCTATGTCTTTCAATGTACTCATTGTCACCTTAGACAAAGTTTTTTCTAAATCCTGCTTCCCATGCACATAGCCTTTTTGTTGTGCAGCTTCCTGAAGACCCCGCTTACTACGAAATACTCATGTCATTTTTGTCTCTTCTTCACTTCTTTTGACTAACTATGTCCTCAATATAGGTTTTACAACCCCTGAGCTTTATTCCTGTATTACCTGACCTTTTGGATGCCAATAATTTTAATCTGCTTTGCCCATTTGATAGTGTAGAATTTTAGATAAACATATTAATGGGAATATTTTTTGTTGAATATCTTTGTGCTTTACTATTACTAAGGAAGTAAAATTTATACTCAACCATATAATAACACTTTTTAACTACAAAAGGAATATTTTTTGCTTAAAGTCATAACAATTTCTACTATAATTTTTCTTAGACTTAACACTCATAATAAATGATAAACATTAGCAGAATACTTATGAAATATGCCCTTTACTGAAAGTGTGGGCTTTTAATTTCTAATTTGTTGAGACATATTAGACATAACTGCTGGTAGAACACAAGATAAAAGAAGCTAACCATTACTGTATAAGGGTATTTTAATTGTAAAACAATATATCTTTGTTTCATTACTTTGTCAATAGTTTTATCAAAGAGACAAAAATAAAAGTTGCATCTATGTCATCCTCTCTGAAAAAACACTAAGTATCAACCATGTACATCTGTATGAAATTAAAATTATTACTAAATAACCAAATATATGTTATGCTGTTTATATTCTTGAATAAACTATATTTTTCAAAAGTATGTGAGACCATAATGATTTTATCATAAAATGACTACTTTCTAAAATTCTTAAGTAAAAGTAAGTATACCTCAATCCACCAATGTTGGCATCTGAAGTAGGTCATTTGTCTGATTTTTTTTTTTTTTTTTGAGACAGAGTCTATGTTGCCCTTGGTAGAGTGCCATGGGGTCACCGCTCACAGCAACCTCAAACTCTTGGGCTTAAGTGATTCTCTTGCCTCAGCCTCCCAAGGAGCTGGGACTACAGGCACCCACCATGATGCCCAGCTATTTTTAGTTGCAGTTGTTTAACTGGCCCAGGTTCGGTTTGAAACTGCCACCCTCGGTGTATATGGCTGGTGCCATAACCAGTGTGCTACGGTGCTAAGCCTGTCTAATATTTTTGATGATCTAATACTAAGTAAGATTTTCAAGTAAAGGGATTGTGTCTTTTTTGCCTTTGTACTTCCAGTGGACTTTTGGTGGCTGACACAATGGAAGTAGTCAGTGACTATTACTCAAGATCAAACAGCCAGCATGTATCTGTACCAGAATTTCAACCTAAGACTTCTAATTCCTTATTAGGTATCTTTCAACTTGGTTACCTTATTTTCTGTGTTTAATTTTCCTTTTTTATAATGCCATCATTACAGTCAATGTAACTTGATTACAATATTCTAATGTGTGATAGCATTTTTGTCATTTACATACATGTGTTTTGATGGTCTATAACACACATTACTAGTAGGAACTTGTTCATTTAATTGTATCAGAAATGATAATTGTGTCAAAACTTACTTTTCCCTCATTTTATTTATACTCCTAGAATTTTCTGTATTTACTGTATACCTTGAAATATTGTCAAGAAAATTTTATTTGAATGAGTAAAATGACTTAGGGGAAAAAACTAAATATGAGGTGAGGTAAATGAGAGATTTGAAGAAAAAAATTGCCAATTTAATTAGAAAATGGGTAGTTTGATTTAAATCTAAAATGACAGATTTATAGAATCCCCACTTCTATGGAACAAAATAAACCAAAAAAGACAATTTAAATGTTTGTGCTTCATGCTATGATAGAAAAAGAAATCTTCAGTGGGGGTTGAAGTAGGTTTGTCCCACAACTCCTTCCCTCACACCTGTACAGCTCAGAAATCTCATCTTCTGCCAGTTGTAGTGGTTTATGCCTATAATCTCAGCACTTTAAGAGGCTGAAACAGGAGGATCACTTAAGGCCAGGAGTTTGAGACCAGACTAGACAACATAGTTGAGACCTGTCTCTACAACAAAAAAGAAAAACATTAGCTGAGCATGGTGACACATCCCCCTTCCCCCCCCCCCCACTCAGAAGTCTGAGGCTGGAGGATTACTTGCAGCCAGGATACAGTGAGCTATGATGGCTCTTGCTTGTGCAATAAAGCAAAACTCTGCCTCAAAAAAACAAACAAATAAAAAAGAAATATCATCTTTTACCAGTTATTCACTAAATACATGCCATATAGACGGAACTTTGCTAGGTATCATGAAAGCACAAAACAAACCTTAGCTATGCTCCTTGTCCACATAGAAATTAAAACATTTACAATATATATTAAAACTCTAACTCTGGCTCGGCGCCTGTGGCTCAATCGGCTAAGGCGCCAGCCATGTACACCTAAGGTGGCGGGTTCGAATCCCCAGCCTGGGCCCGCCAAACAACAATGATGGCTGCAACCAAAAAATGGCCGGGCATTGTGGCGAGCACCTGTGGTCCCAGCTACTTGGGAGGCGGAGGCAGGAGACTCGCTTGAGCCCAGGAGTTGGAGGTTGCTGTGAGCTGTGATGCCATGGCACTCTACCCAGGGGGATAGCTTAAGGCTCCATCTCAAAAAAAAAAAAAATACTATAGCTGTCTATCTACAAATCCATCACTACCACCCCTATTTCTTTACCAAGCAACAGTACACTTAACTAAAAATTTCTCCTTTTCAGATTTCCGTGCAGCTAGATACAGCTTTGACATAGTTTTAGGCAAAAAAAAAAAAAAAAAAAAAAAAAAAAAAAATACAGACAGGATAATGGTTATTTAAGGAAAATCTTTTTTGAGGGAACATATGACCAGCATGGAATTTTTCATCCTTTTACCCCCTCTTTACTTCCTACCTGGGTAATTGATATGAGACTGAATGTAGAGCAGCCAACTTCTGACCACAAGGCAATAACCTTGGGGACAAAGACTTATACATTGAAAAATGGCAGGAGGGAAAAGTTTTAAAACCCTGGTATACTGAGCAATACTGGTACTATGGCCAAATTTCCTTGGATTTCTTTGTAGTGGATTCTTGGATACACCACACACCCATACCAGTACTATCTACTACTCTGTGCTTTCAATATGCCAATACTTGCAGCTCTTCTTATAAAGATTGCCTTTGTAATACTGATGTTGCTTTGCTCTTTTGCACAGAGAGATGAATGTGTCTGTGAGTTTGCATTCCCCTACCAGCCTCACAAGAGCTTTGAAAGCCTAGCTCCCTTGTCTTGGACAGAACAACTCAGTTTTAAATTTCACTCAAAAATTCCCTTATGGGATTCATGCTGAAGTTATCCTCTGTTGGACTTTAGCATGAGATCACATTCTTACTTAGATTCTTCTCTGTATGTGCCCTATCCCACTCTGTCTCCCTTACCAGTCTTTCTTTTGGAAACATTTCCTTAGTAAATTACATCATCATAATCCCTAACTCAGTGTCTGTTCCTGGGGAACCTAATGTGAGATACCAGGTTACATGTGACATTATAGAAAGCTATACTAGTCTTGTAGCACTAAAGGCAAACTTCATGCTTAATCTAGTTTATTTATTTTTTACTTTTTTAAGATAGAGTCTCACTTTGTAGCCCTCAGTAGAGTGCCATGGCATCATAGCTCATAGCAACCTCAAACTCTTGGGCTCAAGCGATTCTCCTGCCTCAGCCTCCTGAGTAGCTGGGACTACAGGTGCCCGCCACAACACCTGGGCTATTTTTAGAGATGGGGTCTCTCTGGCTCAGGCTGGTCTCAAACTTGTAAGCTCAGGCAATCCACTCACCTCGGCCTCCCAAAGTGCTAGGATTACAGGCGTGAACCATCACACCTGGCCCAAACTTCATGTTTAGAGACAAAAAAGCCCATGACTAAGCTAGTCATTAATTTTCTGTTTTATGTGGCTTAAAGCAAACTTCACCCATAGAAGATGTAATGGTAAAACCTGCTTCTTAGGACTCTAAGGATTGCCTTGCAAACACTCAGTAAAAGTGAGCTTTGGCTCAGTGCCTGTGGCTCAAGCGGCTAAGGCGCCAGCCACATACACCTGAGCTGGAGGCTTCAAATCCAGCCTGGGCCCACCAAACAACAATGATGGCTGCAACCAAAAAATAGCTGGGTATTGTGGCGGGCACCTGTAGTCCCAGCTACTTGGGATGCAGAGGCAGGAGACTCTCTTGAGCCCAGGAGTTGGAGGTTGCCGTGAGCTGTGATGCCACAGCACTTTACCCAGGGTGACAGCTTTAGGCTCTGTCTCAAAAAAAAAAAAGAAAGTGAGTTTTAAAAAAAAGACAAACCTGAATGATAAGAATAATTTTTCTTAAGTACAATTAGAACATAGAAAGACATAATATAATGCCTCTACAACTTTAAAAGAATTTAAAGTGGGGGGGGGATAAAATTTTTTACATTGAGGGATAAATCCGATAAAGTATATAAGACTTATACACTAAACTATCAAACATAGCTGAGAGAAATTAACAAAGATCCAATAAATGGAGAGGTATATCTTATTATTCATGGTTAAAATATCCATTCTCCCAAAGTTGATGTACAGTTTTGGTGCAATCCCAATCAAAATCTAAGATGATTCTAAAATCTATAGAGAAATGCAAAGGACATAAAATACCCAAAGCAATTTTGAAAAAGAACAAAATTTGATGTCTCAAATAATTGAGATTTACCATATGGTATCAAGATTTACTATAATGATACATAGGTAGTGTGGTATTTTCATAGACAAAGACACCAATGGAACAGTATAGAAAGCTCAGAAATAGATCAAGTTACATACATGAAACTGTATTTCACAACGGAATTGCAAAGGCAATTCAATGGAAACAGAATAGTGTTTTCCACAAGTGGTGCCAGAACAATTGAACATCCATATTCAAAACAAGCAAAACAAACAAAAATGGAACTTCAATCTATACTTTTCATCACATATAAAAATGAACTCCAGATGAATCACAAACCTAAAAATGCAAAACCTAACACTATGAAACTTCTACAACAAAACAGGACAAAATTTTTGTGGTCTTGGGTTGAACAAGGATTTCTTATATACGACATCAAAAACATGATCCACAAAAGAAAAAATCTGACAAATTAAAATTCACCAAAATTTAAAACTTCTGCTTTTAGAAAGACACTTTTAAAAGTATGAAAAGATAAGCCACAGACTGAGAGAAAATATTTGCAAAACATATATGATAAAGGATTACATCCAGAATATATAAAGAACTCTCCAAACTCAATAAGAAGGTAAAACCCCCCTCAACTTTTCTAAACAGACAAAATGTTTAAATACATACCTCATCAAAATACAGAGGGCAAATAAGCACATAAAAGATACTCACCGCCGGCTCGGCGCCGGTGGCTCAAGCAGCCACATACACCTAAGGTGGCGGGTTTGAATCCAGCCCAGGCCCGCCAAACAACAATAATGGCTGCAACAAAAAAATAGCCAGGCATTATGGCAGGCGCCTGTGGTCCCAGCTACTTGGGAGGCTGAGGCAGGAGACTCGCTTGAGCCCAGGAGTTGGAGGTTGCTGTGAGCAGTGAAACCATGGCACTCCACCCAGGGTGATAACTTGAGGCTCTGTCTCCGAAAAAAA
>CAUYQV010134618.1:0-15185 GCA_963574575.1 Galagoides demidoff | reverse complement strand
ATGTCCTCTTAACAGTCACAGTGCTCCCAACATTGTAACTTCTGCCTCCCCAAAGCCGAGAGAAACATTTCTACTTCATTTGGAACAACTGTATAAGCACTTATGGAAATGAAGTTTATTAGCAAATTTCACTTGTGGCTTCCATGATTCTAATTTTCCTACCTTTTCTTCTTTTTTTTTAGAAACAGAGTCTGGCTTTATTGCCTGGGCTAGAGAGTGGTGGTGTCACAATACCTCACTGCAATCTCATACTCCTGGGCTCACACAATCCTCACACAATCCTCCTGCCTTAGCCTCCTGAGTAGCTGGGATTACAGACATGTGCCATGATGCCTGGATAATTATTTTTTTTTAGAGATAGGGGTCTTGCTACAATGCTCAGTCTAGTCTCATACTCCTGCATTCAAGTGATCCCCACACCTCAGTCTCCCAAAGTGCTGGGATTATACATATGAGTCACCATAACCAGTATCTTCCTTTGTTGCTACATTTTCATTCCTTATTTTCAATTTATTTTATTTAGTAATTCATAAACCACTAAAAATTCTCTTTTGTAAGAAAAGAAATGAAAGAAAACTCAATCACTAAGTAAATTCTCTCACCTTAAGGTATTCCTTCTGAGCTTCAAATCTGTGTCTGGTTATCCATCTCAATTTACAAACACAAAGTCAATCATCTTTTTTTGCAAAATTCTATTAACCTACTTTTTATATTTTCTAGACTGTTAAAGCCACTTCCATCTCATAAATTGAGCAATAAGGAAACTTATGTCTCATCAAATCCTTCCCTTGCAAAACATATAGTATCAATTCTAGACTTCTTTGAATCTATCTTTGGTCACTGTCTGGTTTAGAGACCTTAGGTTCTAATTACATAGACTCCTGCACTATCCTTCTTACTTCTCTTAAATATTTAAAAAGATAAATCCTTGGAAAAGCAAATGTATTTGCAACCTGATCATGTTACTTTACTGCTCAATATTTGATTGTACACACCCCACTTTCCTACCATTAGGCCCCATTTTTCCCTCCAACAAAACATACACATTAATGTTTTGAGCTCATTTTATTTATAAATGTCAATTTCAATAACATATTTGTACTTTTATTATTCACAGTTTAACTAAAATCTCATTACAGTTTTATTACAAAAGTGAGGGATTCTTGGTAAAGGTGAGACAAGAAGAATTTTTTAAAACTTGTCTTTATATGGTGACTCCATGGTAACGTCTTTAAGAAAGACTATGGCTAAATTAGATCAAAGTCTGGTGATTGTCAAGTTAAATAAATCACCCTTAAATAAACTAGCTTTTACTTTCATGTCAAAGGTAAAAAAAATGATTATAAGAATCAATATGTTAGAAGAAAAAGAATAAAGTAAAAATAGAAGAAACAACAGTACATATGTAGGATTACATGAGATGGAAAACTTAGAAGAAAATATTTTTTTAAAGGGGGAAAATCCATAAAGGGAATAATTTAAAGAAATAAACATTATCTTATGTTATTTTTTGTTTTTCTTTTACACATTCCATCATAGTTTTAACTACTCAAAACTATTTAACTGAATATATTTGGGATGCACTCAATTTTGGATACCATTCCATCAATTTCATTCAAAGTTTAGGAAAAATCATTACTTAATGTAATTCTCACACTATGTTTTGGCCAACATAAGCCATATTTAGGAATAACGTACAATGAATTAGGCCCTAAATCTAATGACTGGTGTTCTGAGAAGAGAGAAATTTGAACAAAGCCACAGACACACAGAGATGACACTACGTGACATCAAAAGACTGGAGATTGGAGTGATGCTGCTGTACGCCAAGAAACATCACAGATGTCTGTCTACCACCTGAAGCTGGAAGAAGAGCATAAAATGTTCTCTTTGCTAGAGGCTTTAGGGGGCACATGGGCCTAGGATAGTTTTATTTTAGATTTCTAGCCTCCGGAACTGGGAGAGAATATTCTCTACTGTTTTAAGCTACCCAGTTTGTGATCATTTGTTATGGAAGATCTAAATTCCTGCTTATATTACACTCAGGGTAAAAGAGACTATGATGAGTTGATTACAAAAAAATCAGACATTCCTTGAAAAGATTCAGAGTATGATTGTACATATAGGGGCACCACCCACACCCTCAAATTTATCCTTTCCCTGCCCTGAAATGCTAAAGTAGACATATAAATTCAGAATATGGTTTATAATATTTATGTAGTTGAAACAGAACTGGATCAAGTAAACAAATCCAAGGATATCAGGTCCCCTGACCTATGTCCCAGCACTGCCTCTTCTGCAGAAGCAGGGGAAGCCTGTAAGTCCTACAAACCAGCAGTCCCAACCATTCTGCTCCAGGGACAGGTTTCATAGAGGACAAGTTTCCACAGACTGGGATTGGACGTGGGGTTGATGTGAGTCTGTAAGCAATTAGTTTATTGTGGTCTCTGTGCAATCAAACCTCTCTGCTGATGATAATCTGTATTTGCAGCTGCTCCCCAGCCCTAGCATCAGCACCTCAGCTCCCCTCAGATCACCAGGCATTAGCTTCTCGTAGGAAGTGCTGCCTGGTCCTCTCCCATGCACAGTCCACAGTAGGGGTTGCGCTTCTATTAGAATTGAATATCTCTGGTGATCTGACAGGAATCAGAGCTCGGTGGTGACACAAAGGATGGGGAGCAGCTGTAAATACAGATGAAGCTGCCCTCATCCCCTCCTGCTGTGCAGCCTGGTCCCTAGTAGGCTATAGCTAGGAAGCTTCCCCTGCTTCCTCAGAAGAGAAGGTGCCGGGGCATAGGTCAGGGCACCTGATATCCTTGGATTTGTTTACTTGATCCAGTTCTTCTGTTTCAATTACATAAGTATTATAAACCATATTCTGAATTTATGTATCTATTTTAGCATTTTAGGGCAGGGAAAGGATAAATTTGAGGGTGTGGGTGGTGCCCCTATATGTACAATCATACTTGGAATCTTTTCAAAGAATGTCTGATTTTTGTAAACAAACTCACCATAGTCTGTTTTACCCTGAGTGTAATATAAACAAGAATTTTATTATTACATTTGTTTTCTAGATCTGTAACAAATGATCCCAAACTGGGTAATACCAGTCCAGGCCTGGGGGTGGGAACTGCAGCTACAAAGGTGATGAGCCAGATGGAATTCAGCCCCATGTCTCAGCCATCACTGACCTCCCCAGTGGCTCTTCACCACTCTTTATGAAAATGGGCTAACCTTCAATCTGGTAGACTTACCTTACAAATACTTCAAAATAAATAATATTAAATGGACTAATTTTTCAAAGGAAAAGACTTTGGAAAACACCTGCTTTATGCCCTCATTTTAAAGACAAGAAAACTGAGATCAAAAGCTTTCATGTGACTTTCCTTGATCATACACACCAATAGTGATAGAATCATAACTGGAACCCACATCTGAGAACTCCTCTGAGCCTCTGGCTCTCCATGCCAGTGCCCCTCTGGAGCGTCTGGCTTTGGCCAAACACTAACAGACTTCACCTCACCACTTTTCACGTTATATGGAGCAGTCACAAAAGGAGGAGGGGAGGGGCAAGATGACCGAGTAGAGACGCCAGTCACCAGACTGGCTCAGATTGAAGGAAAAGTTTTAGACAGGAAAAAAAGAGAGAGAGAGAAGGAGAAAGAAGGAAGAAGGAGAAGGAAGAAGGCGAGGGAGGAGAGGCAGGCGGGCGAGGAGAAGCAGCAGCCAGCTCAGATACAGTTCTAAGCAGAAAATGCCAGAACTTACCAGACTCCACCAGAGGAACAAGGAATGAGGTTTCAGGGGCTCTCAGCTACTGAGAAACTTGGAGTCCTGTGGGAAAGCTGGGTGGGGCACACCGGGGTGGACTGCAGCCTCGGAGCCCTGCCCTGCCCTCCGGAGCCGCTGCTGCCAGTGAACTGGACTCTCTGGAGAGCAACTCTCCCGGCCCAGGGCGGTGCCCCTCGGACCAGACCCAGGCTGCCTCTTCACCACTTGCGCTCTGTTCCGCCCACAGCTCAGTCCTTCGTTTTTCATGTCACTGGTTCCCCAACTCCCACCCAGATGGCAGAGGTCACAGGGACATGTGAATCCAGGGGAACTGTGTGATTCCAGAGTTTGGGCATTCCAGATGGGTTGCTTTCTGGGCAGAGGGGCACAGGTGACCAGAGTGCCCGCCCTCTGGCCATCAGACTCTTCTTCTCCCCTCTCCCACCCGCTGCAGCTGGGTGGCAGTTCCTATGCGGGCTGGCAGAGATGCCTCAAATGACAGTGGACGTGGAGCTCCCAGGGCTGGCTATTTCCTTCCTGCTGTTGCGCCTACCACACTGAGGCTTCCAAGACAGTGAGACTCATGGCCTTTCTTCTTAAAGACCTGCAGAAGGCAAGGGGTGCTTGTTTGTGGGCCTTGCCCCCCAGCCCTCTCCGGTGCCACCTGCCTGCCTCAGCAGGGCAGAGTGCACTCAGAAGGCTCCTGAAATTAAGAAATAAATTCAGCAATGTACACAGGTCAGTGTCATTTCTATATATCCGTAGCAGTCATGCTGAGTGCCAAATAAAAAGCTCAATACTATTCACAATAGCTACAAAGAAAATAAAAATACCCAGAAATACACTTAATGAAGAAGGTGAAAGATCTCTATAAGAAGAACCACAAAACAGCAGGAAAGAAATCACAGATGACTCAGACAGATACAAAAACACCTGTGCTCATGAATTAGTAGAACCAAAATAGGTAAAATGTTGATAATTTAACAAATATTTCATAGGTCTAGAAAAAGTAATCCTAAACTTCATTTCGAACAAAAAAAGACCCCAAAAAGCCAAAGCAACCCTGAACGAATCTAGAGGCATCACTTTACCTGATTTCAAATTAGGCTACAAGGATATAGTAACCCAAACAGCATGATACTGGTATAAAAGTAAACACATAGACCAATAAAACACAGTTAAGAACCCAAAAGTACAACCATCTATTACAACAAATTGATCTTCAACAAAGGAGACAACAATATACCCTGGTAAACAGAAGCCCTATCCAATAAATGGTGCTGGGAAAACTGGATAGCCACATAGCAGAAGAATGAAGCAGGACCCCTATGTCTTGCCAGATACAAAAAATTAATTCAAGATGGATGAAAGACTCAATTTTAAAGCATAAAACTATAAAACTTCTAGAAGAAAACATAAGAAAAACTCTTCTAGACATCAGCGTAGGCAAAGTATTTATTATGACTGTGGGTCCAGATGGAAATACACAATAAAAATAAATAAATAAATAAGATTTCAATAAATTTAAAAATATTTCAGCACAGCAAAAGAAATGATCAACAGAGTGAATTGGCAATTTACAGGATAGCAGAAAATATTTATAAACCATATATCCAACAAAGGACTAATACCCTGAATCTACAAAGAACTCAAACATCAGTGAGAAAAACAACCCATCAAAATGTGGATAAATAATATGAACAGAAGTTTTTCAGAAGAAGATCATACATATTAAAAAAAATGTTCAGCATTACTAATTATCAGTGAAATAAAAATTACAGCTACTATGAGATACTACCTCACCCCTATCAGAATGGCCATTATTAAAAAGTTAAAAAAAAAAAAAAGATAGACACTAGCATGGATGCAGAAGAACAAAGGTATGCTTTACACTGTTGGTGTGCCTGAAAATTAGTACAAACTCTATGGAAAACAGTATAGCGATTCCTCAAAGAAATAAATGTAGACCTAACATTCAATTTAATAATCCTACTACTAGGTATCTACCCAAAGGAGATGAAGGAATTCTATCAAAAGGACACCTGCCCTTGGAAGTCGTTATAGCACAATTCACAATTGCAAAGGTGTGGAATTAACCTATTTGTTCATTAATTCATAACTGGATAAAGAAAATGTATGTGTGTGTGTGTATGTGTGCATGTGTGTGTACACAAACATACCACAGAGTACTACTCAGCCATACAAAGAAATGAAATATGAAATAAAGTCATTTGCACCAACTCGGATGGAATTGAAGACCAATATCCTATGTGAAGTCTCTCAAGAATGGAAAACCAAATACTATATGTTCTTACTAATAATAGGAAGCTAATACAGAGGGTGCCAAAAAAATGTATGCATATTTTAAGAAAGGAAAAAAGAATATTAAAACTATAATACCTAACTCATGTTTGACTTCTGCAGAGACAAGAGATACAATCTACATGATAACAAGCATTACTGGTATATAGTGAGCATTACAATTTTAACAGTTTTGGTCCACTCATAAAATGTGTCACCATAAAATTTTTGACACCCTCTATAGATGTGTACATATGGGCACAAAGCAGTATAAAGGACATGAAAAACCAAGAAGGAGGCAGGGTGGGAGGGTATTGGGGGGGATTAAAAACTTACTTATTGAAGATAATGAACACCATGCTGGTGACAGGCACATCAAAAGCCTTCACTTAGCATTATACAAGGTAACCATGTAACATAAAAAAATCTTGTACTTCCTTAATTAACATTTTGAAATAAAAATAAATACAAAAGAATAGGAGATGGCTTAAATTAAAATATATAAATTATTGAAACTTAAAAATTTAATATATCTCTGTAATGAATATCTGTCACTCAGGACTTAAGATAAATTTTGAAAGCGTACATATTTATATGTTTAGCTAATTGATGACATTCAATCAAATATCTCTTTAAAAAGCAGCTTAAAATGATAGATTTCAATGATTATGTTCTTCACCCAAGAAAAAAATCATGTAGTCAAATGTGTTTTCTTTGGTTTTCCTTTTAGCAAAACCTCTATTTTAGGTGTCTTTCCATTACATTTTTAATATGGTAAAATGTACTTACAGATAAATAATGCATTTAGCATAATAACTCTTCTTTTGCTTAAGAGAATTGTAGTGTTTGTAGCAGATGCTAGATTGACAGACTTTAAAACTTGCTTTCAAATTCCTACCAGAATATTTAAGTCACAAAAAAGTATATGAAATAATCATATTTATGCTTACCATCCTGGAATAATTTTTAACATGTTCATGGGTTGAGAGTAGCTTCTGCGGTAGACATTAAAGACAGCCATTACCTGTGACTATATATGTATGTCCACCAGAGATGTTGTGGTAAAACACAAACAAAAACATGGATGTGCAAACACATATGTATATAAATGACAGAAGTAGCACTGGCTTGAGAAACAGAAATATTCCCTGGAAATGTACCATAAATTTGAAGTTATGATCAGTGGCCAAGTACGGGGAGAACTTGATGTGAAGAAGCCAAGTAATGACTAAGTGAATATAATAAATCACTGTCTTTACATAACTCTCATTTTCTTATCTAAAGAGCTACTCTGGTGATGGTCATGATACTTGTCAATCAGCTGTAATTAGTATTTATACCTCTAAATGCTTGACTCCACTTTCAATTACAATTGTTTGTGTGGCTGAACCAGCACTGTACTGGATATGATGACCTGAGCTCTGATACATTTAAACCTTAAAATATCCAGCCACAACTCCCCCACTCAGGGAAGTATGCGGTTCTCTGGGTAGGTGTAGTGATTTCATGGCCTTGATGTGGACACCATGGTGACACAATTATTGGCTGCCCTTATAAAAGTAAATTAAGCTTCATACCCAGATAGTCTCCAGAAACAACTAAATGCTCCACTGCAATTATTTTGCAACAAGTCAGCCTTTGACTTGGTCATTCTTTTGGGTCTCTACAAACAACGCTAATAACAGAGCTTTGAAGAGATGCCTGAATGAAAAGACATAAGAAAGCGATTGCACACATAATGTGGAATACACTTTTTTATACATGAGAATATTTCTATTAAGTGGTAAATATCTGGAGAGATGAATACCGTATGTTATATGTGTTTCTGTATTTTCCTTAAAACAGAATTCTGATAGTCTTAGAAGTGTCAAGAGGCACACATTTTTTAAAAAATTGCTTTTAACGTTTAGGTACCTTCTCTTATGAGATATATGAAATGTGAAATCATTCAGAAAATAAGCTTTGTGCCTACGTAAATGGTGATTTCCTACTGATGTGCTGTGACCTTATACACAGTTCCTGTCCCTACAGACTCTGTTCTTTTGGTTGTGGACACTAAAGGGATAGAGTGGCAAATAGAGGGAGATTAAATACTTGATTCATTTTCTAAAGCTGCAGTTCCCAGGCCCTGGCCAGACCAGGACTGGTGCTGTGTCCTGGTAGGAACCAGGCTGCACAGCAGGAGATGAGCAGCAGGTGAGGGAGCAAAGCTTCGTCTGTGTTTCCAGCAGCTCCCATCACTCCTGAGGGAGCTCTGCCTGAGCTCCACCTCCTGTCACATCAGCAGTGGCATTCAATTCTCATAAAAGGGGAACCCTACTGTAAACCATGTGTGAAAGGGTGTAGTTGCACCTCCTTGTGAGAATCTAATGCCTGGGGATCTGAGGAAGAGCTGTGGTGATGAGTGGCTGCAAATACAGGGTATTATTAGCAGAGTCGTTTGACTGCCGAGACCATAGTAAATCAATTGCTTGCAGACCTGTATCAAAACCCCATCTATTAGTGAGTGACAAGTGACAATTGAGCTGCATCTGGTGGCAGGCTTTAAGTCAGAATCTGACACTTATTTTAGTCTGTGTGTGGCCCACCCATTATTTTATTTACCACTTCCATCTGCGTCTCTTTCCCACACTGTGTGGTTGCCTTAGTCACATCAGCCCACAGCTGACCCTAGCAAACATGAATAAAAATAAAATGTTGCTGGACAGTTTCTTTGGAGAGAGGGAAAGACCCAATGAGGCAGCAGAAGAATCTGAGACTGCCAACTCAATGAAAGCTGCATTTAAAATAAAATACCAAGAGTTCTATTGAAATTATGGGTCCATTCCAACAGGTGATTGACATTCTCCAGCCCACTTTTTATAATACGTGGTGACCATGGAGCCATGAAACCTTCAAAACTGCTTTGCCACATGGAGACCAATAATCCTGAATTAAAAGACAAAGCTTTGGAGCTTTTCAAAAGAAGAAAGTGAACAAAAATAACAGACACAATTATTGAAGCCTCCACCTTATCAAATGTGTCTCTGCTGAGTTCATCATTCTTGACTGAGAAAATGGCTAGAGCTAAGAAGCCTTTACCATTGGTTGACCCTGTCTGCTGCTAAAAACATTTTCCAAGAAGTTTTAGGAGAGGCTGAAGTTCAAAAGATGGCACGTGTTCCTTCTTTGACTATCACCATAACTAGACAAATTGATGAAGTGGAAGATGGTATTGAAGAACGATTGTTAGGAAGGATTAATGAGTCACCAAGGCATGCATTCCAGGTTGATGAATCTATCATTGTTGACAACAAGGCAGCAATAATGCTTGTTTTTGTGACATGTATTTTCAGGAGGATGTGCAGGAGGCTATGTTATGTGTACTTTTGTTGCCCAACAACACAACAGGTATACAACTATTCAAGTCTGTGAGTGATTATGTATCAAGAAAACTGAATTTTCTTGAACTGAATTTTGTGTCAGTATATGTGTGGACAGAGTGGGTACCACAACTGGATAGAATTCTGCTTTCACTACTTGGTTCAAGGAGGTCACTTCTGGAGATGCAGCTATGCACTGTGTCATTCATAGAAAAATCCTAGCTAGCCGAAATGTCACCTGAACTAAGCAATGTTTTGCAGGATATGATTAATATTATCAACCACCTAAAAGCACATGCTCTTAACCTGCATCCAGCTCTGTGGGGAGATGGGTGCAGCACACACGTCTCCTCTTACCATGGGACGGTGATGGCTTTCTTCAGGTAGGTCAAGGGCCAGAGTTTTTGAGTTATAAGAGTCGCTCCAGAGATTTCTTTTGGAAAAACAGTCACCACTGGCAGCACATTTCAGTGACACAGAACGGGTCGCAAAACTTGCTTACTTGTGTGATGTATTCAACCTGCTCAATGAACTCAATCTGTCACTTCAGGGGAGAACAGCACCTGTGTTCAAGTTGGCAGATAAAATGGCTGCATCCGAAGCCAAATTGGAATTACAGGGGTGATGAGTGAACATTGTGATTTTTGACATATTTCAAACATTACCAGAGATCTTGAAAGACACTCAGCCAGGGCCATCTTTCTCGCTGATCACCACCTCAGCTTTCAGAAGAGCTTGAGCATCCCTTCCCAACCACAAAAGGTCCCTGAACTAGGAAGGAATGGATCTGCCACCCATTTGTGAATTAGCCAGGTGAATCGGCTTTGTGCTAGAAGAGGATCAACTGCTGAGATCACAAATGACAGCAGCCTTAAAAGTGTCCCTGAGTCGACTTCAAATCTCCATATTTCTGGATTAAAGTCACAGCAGGATGCCATGAGATTGCCACAAATGCACTGGCAAGCCTGCTTCTATCTCCAACATCCCGTCTTTGTGAAGCAGGGTTTTCAGCAGTGACAGCAAACAAAATGGGATTGAGGAGTAGATTGGACATGATGAGCAAAACAAGTCAGGTGTCACTGTCTCACATCGGTCCTACATGGGACCATCTAATTGCAGGAAAACAAGCTCTGGGCTCCCACTGATTCTATAATATGGTGAGCTGTATTATTATTTCTTTATATGTTACAGTGTAATAATAATAAAGTGCAAATAAATGTAATGTGCTGGAATCAGCCTGACACCATCCTCCTGCTCCAGTCCATGAAAAAGTTGTCTTCCATAAACCAGTTCCTAGTCTAAAAAGATTAGAGTTTGCTCCTCTAAAGGATCTTGGATCTTTGTCAGCTCTTCAAGTAAGCTCTGGTATTTTAGATGGTTATGGGTGGTCCCAATTCTTTGTTCATGATCCAGAAAAAATCTTAAGTATACATCAGAGAAGAAGAGAGTATAAAAGCAAACCTTCTAGGCCCTTCAAGCAATTAATAAAAACATTTTCTTATGGAGAAGGGAAAAAGCAACCAATTAATTTTCTGTAGGAGCAAAACTAAAATGTATTTAGTAGTATCTTCTTATATCAGAAATGGCAGCCATGTACAATAACCTAAATTAATTATTGGAGACAAGAAAATATTTGTAGAAAGTTAAGAAAATTGTGCTTATGGAACTAATTCCTAGGTTCAAACATGAAAGTTTGGAAATCAGAAATTCCTGAGATCCTGCTCTAAAAAATTGTAAGACCATAATCTTAAGTAGGAAATACTAATGAGGAAAGAACAGATGCAAACTTTCTTCCTTCAAAAATGTTTAATATGAAATCAGTCCTTTATATTCATGGGTTCCACATCTGTGGGTTCAACCAACCACAGAATGAAAATATTCAGGAAAAAAATGATGGTTACATTTATACTCAATATGCATGGATATTTTTGTCTTCTCATTGTCCCTTAAATAATACAATTATTTACATAGCATATTAGGTATTAAAAATAACTTATCAATGATTGAAAGCATAAGGGAGGACGTGTATCGGTTATATGCACATACTATACCACTTCATATAAAGCATTTGCACATCATGGAATTTAGTGCCTGCTGCAGGTCCTGGAACAAATCCACCACTGATAACAAGGAACAACTGCATCATTTATTTGTTGACTAATAATAATTTTTATTTTATATTTTTATAAGTATTATTGTTATTATTGCCTAAAGGTAAAAGAATAATGGGAGAAAATATAGTTTTTATTTTTTTCTTATTTACTCAGATTAATATGGGGGCACATATGATTGGGTTACATCGTTTGCATTTGTAAGGTTAAGTCCAAGTTGTAATTGTGATCTTCACCCAGGAAGTGCAGCATTTACCCACACATGTACCCATTAGGTGGGAACTTACCAAGCCCCCTCCTCCCACTTAACTGTTATATAAAACTCAGAAATTTTAAACATTTGTATGAGAAAATAATAGGTAGAATTACATATTTACGGTACTATGTGGAAGTTTTCTTATTATTTTAGACTTTTAGCAAATTTAACTAAACTTTTTGTCTGTACAAAATATA
The DNA here is from genome assembly GCA_963574575.1 of Galagoides demidoff. NCBI lineage: Eukaryota > Metazoa > Chordata > Mammalia > Primates > Galagidae > Galagoides > Galagoides demidoff. The sequence goes on along the minus strand of CAUYQV010134618.1, from coordinate 3,187 downwards.
TGTGATCACACATGATAGCTTTAAGATAATAATTTTGTTTACTTTAATGAAGAATTATACCAAATTATGTTTTAGGTTATAAATTGCTAGGATAAAATTATTAAATTCATTTTGTCAATTGGTTTTCCCTTTTTGGAAAAAAATTCCCAATTCTGGCCAGTGCCTGTGACTCAAAGGAGTAGGGCACCAGCCCCATATACCAGAGGTGGGAGGTTCAAACCCAGTCCCAACCAAAAAAAAAAAAAAAATTCACAATTCCTACTAAATATTTTAATGATTATCATGATTACCATCTAGCAAATGAAATACTCAACACATACTAGGCAATGTTCTAAGCATTTATAGTCATTTTTATAACAATCCCATAAGACAAATATTAATATATATTATTGAATCTAGAAAGCCATCAATTGAGACAAGCACATTTATATTATGTATCTCTAAGAGAAAGGGAAAAAAGGTGAATTATGCTATGTGCAACATTTTTACATTTAGACAGTCTTTATTACTGTCATATGAATAAATAATATATAAATTAATATAATAAAACCAATTTGTGTAGATTCAATTTGTTTAGAGTGAATATTTATGTGCCTCAAAATTCATATGTTGAAACCCAATGCTCAGTGTTGTTTGGAGGTGGGGCCTCCAGTAGGTCACGAAGTCAGAGCCCCCATGAATGGGATCAATGCCCTTCTAAGAGGAACCCTAGAGAAATCCTTCACCCTTCCACCCTGGGGAAAACAGCAAGAAGATGACAGTCTCTGAACCAGGAAGCAGACCCTGCCTGGGCACCAAATACATCAGTGTCTTGGCCTTGAACTTCTCAGTCTTCTCATGAGAAATGAATTTATTTTGTTTGGAAGCCTCCCAGTCTCTGGCAGTTTGTTACTGATTGTTGGGGAGGCAATATTTCTTTATAGAGTTATTTACTACTATCTAGAGGGTTTCTTCTAGACTTTTGAGAGTCATTTGACAAGTTTTGTTACTGGTAGGTTTTTTTCTTTTTTTAATTTAAATGAAAATATCAATAGAAGCTTTTTAGGCAACAACCGAAATGCTCATTCCTGCCTGCAAGAGTCTTTAAGTGCTTTGTGGAAGAGTTACAGGGACCCAGTCACATAATCAGGAATAATAGACAATGTTCACATATGAAAATTCATAAAGACATCTATGTCATTTGTTTCCTGGATGACAACAATTGTTAGATGGCGTCAGTGGGAAGATAGACTCCTATTTCATAAATGTTAGAATACGTGGATAAGTGAAATACCAAGAGACAGAAATAACAGGACATCCTAGAATAGTTTCTGTAGTCAGATTTGTGCGGCTATAGTGTGGGCACTTGGTCTTGGTCTTCTGCTAGTTATATGACTTTGGATAGGGATTTACCCTTTTCATTCTTTAATTAACTCAGCACTGCAATGGATGTAGTAATAGTATTCTTACCTTGCAGGGTTGTTTTGAAAATTTGAAATGGCAAGAAGCTATCTGCTTCTGGGTATTTATTCTATAGAAATATTCATAAGTATACAATTATTTATAGATATAAGGATAAACATAAATGGTCCTTGTTTTTAAGTCGATAATTACAAAATTCTAAGTTTCCATCAGCGAATTCGTTATACATATTACAGTACATACAAGCAGCAGAATCACATACAAACATTCAAAATAACAAACTGAGACTACATGTGCTGACATAGAACAAGAACCAAGCTGAATTAAATGCAGAAACAAATTCTTAGAATAAGATAAACTTATATTTAAAATAAATACAGAAACAAGCAAATGAACAATCATATGTATACTTGCTTATATTCATATCTGTTTACATTTATTTAAATGTTTTTAAAACTCAGAATGATTATTACCCACATTCTAAGAGTAGTCGCAGCTGAGGGATGAAATTATCTTTGTTTTATATATTTCTCTACCGCTTCAAATTTTACATGGAGTTATAAAACCTTTATAATAAAAAAAATACACTCAGAATACATATATTTATACATTATGCATTTAATTTAACATTGGATGTATTTTGTAAGATAAAATAATTACACCAATAAGATGGTAGGAAAATAACATCTTATTGGATGTGAATGGTAATTTCCCTGAACATTTAATCAAAAAATAAAATTGCCCTGAATTAATTTTTTTGTCAGTCAAAATTCACTCTAAATATGTTTAAGCACATTCCTTCAACATACTTTGATATTTCTAGTTTGTCCTCTATAACCTATAAAACATCCCTATTTTATATCTAAATAGGGAGTTTTCTATCTCCAATATTTGATATTTGACTGTAGCAGACTCCCTCACCTACCTGGTAGAAGCAATCCCACTGAAAAAAGGTGGCCCTTTTCTGAGCTCACCAGCTGAAATGTGAATTCAGACAGCTGCTCCTAATCATTTGCACAAGTGAGGTTTGGGAAACCTCTCCCTCTGCCTGGAATCCTGCCTTTCCTATGTCCAGATCAAGTAGCAGACAAAGCCATAAAGGTATTTGATATATGGAGGCTCTTTTCAGAGCCAACTGAAGGACTCTATCATTAAAAACACATTTTGAATTTGTATGTGATTTTTCAAACGCTTTACTTCCAGGTAAGCAAATTCCATTCCATAAAAGAAACACAAGAAATAGAAGCCAACGTATGAACCAACGGAGAGATGAAGTAGCACACTATGATTAGACAATATTTATTCTTTATGTTAGGCCAGAAACTCATGAAATGTTTTGTGTACTGTCACTGAAGAGGAAGAACAAGACCAGTTAGGATGATCTCCAGCAAATAGAATTCCTTTTTTTTTTAATTTATTTTTTTTTTATTGAATGGTAACTATGTTCATCAATGCACTTCTGGGGTACAGTGTGGGGCCTTCACATGCAATCCGAAACAACTCCATCAAACTGATCAACACAGCCTTCATGTCATTCTCTCAGTTATAGTTTCAAAACGTTCTGATTCTACTCTTAGTTTCACTTGTACCCCTGTAAGATAGACCTCAAAAATGGTCCCTCCAATCCCCCTCCCTCCACCCATTCCCCCCCTCCCTTTTCCCTCCCCCTTCCCCACATTCTTAGGCTATTTGGTTATAGCTTTCATATAAAAGGTATAAATTAGTTTCATAATAGGGGTGTGTACATTGGATACTTTTTCCTCCATTCTTGTGATACTTTGCTCAG
>CAUYQV010134617.1:0-24503 GCA_963574575.1 Galagoides demidoff | reverse complement strand
TGGGTAGAGTGCCATGGCATCACAGCTCATAGCAACCTCCAACTCCCGGGCTCAAGCGAGTCTCCTGTCTCCGCCTCCCAAGTAGCTGGGACCACAGGTGCCCGCCACAATGCCCGGCCATTTTCTGGTTGCAGCCACCATTGTTGTTTGCCGGGCCTGGGCTGGGGATTCGAACCCTCCACCTTAGGTGTACGTGGCTGGCGCCTTAGCCGATTGAGCCACAGGTGCCGAGCCAAGCAATCTGACTTGTGATTTCAATTGTAACCAAGGAACTGATTTTCTTTTGCAGTTTTAAGTTGGCCGGTGTCAGCATATCTAACGAAGTTTGTGAATAGAATTGGAGTATTTTAAGAAAATATTGTTTAGTATGTCTCTAAGTTTGAATTATTCATCTTGTAAGCGTTGCTTAAAAGCTTAGGAATACTTTGCTTGTTAGGTTTGTGAGTTTGCCCTGTTAGGCTTCTGAAGTGCTTAAGAAATCATTTATGTTATATTTATATATATAATTAAAAATGTTGAGGGGAATTTAAGTAATTAAGTTTCAAATGGGATAATTTCTTAGGAAAATTGATAAACTTGAGTTAACTGAACCTAAAAGAGAAGAATGACTGTATAAATAATAAGTGTATAGCAATTTTTATAAGTTGAGAAGGCTAAAAAACAAATGTCTTAAAATTTAATAGTAGGTTCAATGTCATTTTAAACCCAATCGAGTATAAGTTCTTTATGTGCATAAAAGTCCCCTTTGGACTTTGAACACCTCAACTCCCACTTACAATGTGTTGAGTGCCCACTCTGCCATGCACTCAACTCTACATTGAGTAGAGGTAGCTGCCACAGCTCTGTCCTTTTGCCAGATGCCATAACTGAGGTTTCCAGGGCAGAGCTCATGAACCAGGATTTCAATGTGAATTTCAGGACCCCCTACAGAATCCGGTATCATTGTCAGTCTAGCTGGGAGGCTCCTGAGCAAATAACCACATGTCTACTTACTGGCTTCTTCTTTAACTTTATCCATTTCTGCCATTAATGAAACTTCTTTGTCAATGATGCTGGGGAAAAACAAAAGCAAAGAACAAAAGCAAAGAATGCTTAATCAAAGATAAACTTTTAATAACCACTAGAAGTAAAAGAAAAATTATTTTCATTAAACAAAACACAAAATTACCATCAATATTTCTACGCTACAATGCCAGCAGCACACTGCCTCTCCAAAGTTGAAGCAACGTGGAAGGGATGTTCCCAAGGCTTACATAGTGACATCTGCTGATTAAATCATTGTCAACAAATCTAAAAAGAAAAGTCTTTCAGACTTTCAGAACTGTGCTGCTTTGAATTTAAATTTGGGGTATTTTTGCCCTATACATTCCAAAGTTCCAAAGCAATGTAATAAATATTTCACAAGCTGGCACTTAGATCATCAAAGACTGTAGTTTCCAAATGTCTCTCTGCTCTGCCCTCAGAGGTTCTGGCTGGGAGGGAGAAAAGTGGGCCCAATTCTGATACAGATGGTTGTAGGACCATACTTGGAGAAACACAGTCTGGGTCAGTCCATCTGCATTCTCTGCATTGTGAGTCTCCATTTCTTATTTTCCCAAATAAGCATTTCAGGGTTCTCATGAACTTTTCCCCATTAGATTTCATTTTTTTTTTTTTTTTTTTAGTTAGTCCTTTGAAGAGATATTGCCTGCATGAAGTAGTTTCTCTCCAATACCATCCTGACCCCTGGTCCCCTCCATCCCCTCCCAGAAGCATCATGACAGGTTCCTTTCTTATCCTTTCCAGATTTTTATGTGAGGAGGAGTGAAGAGAGAGGAACCAGCATAGGGGCTGGGAGCTGTGCAGGCTGGAAAGCCTGAGAGGGCCCCCCCATTGGGGGTGATTTTATTTTTATTTCAACCACATATATTTCAATACATATCTCTAAAACATAAGACTTTGGGGAGACTATAACCATAGTATTTACTATAATACCTACAAACAGTCATGAAGATTTAACGTTATTAGTTATCTATATAGCAAATGTCTCCATCCCATACATGTTTTTTATAACAGTTTGTTTAAAACAGACCCTAGACAAGGCCTGTTCATTGTAACTGGATAGTTGTCTCTTAAATCTGTTTTAATCCATAGGTTCCCTTTCATCTGTTTTCTCAGCCCCTTTACAACTTATTTGTTGAAGAAATCAGAGTTGTTCTAAGTCCCAATTTTGCTGATTCTAACTCCACAGTGTTATTCAACCTGTTCTTTTGTATTTCCTTAAATTTGTTATTAGATGCAGAAATTTGATTAGATTCAAATTTGAAAATTTTTTCCCCAGGAGGAATGCTTTCTGTTGTACACGTCCTTCAGCACACACATAATGATATAAAATATTCCCCCCCAACCCCCTGAATCTAATGACATTTCCACATCTAATAACACATTTATAGGAAACTCAGAGGCTATCTCTCTTTTCTATTAGCCATCCATAATCATTGCCTAGATTAATAAGGTTTGCAAAATTGAGGTATTTAAATTCTGTCACTCCTTCTTCATTTATTTACTGGAATTCTTCCATAAATAGAAACTTTCTTGATCAACTCTTTGGTTATCATAAAGTACAGTTTGCATAGGTAAGGCAAGATAAATGCTCGGTTCTCTCCTTTTATTCATTTTTAAGATGACAGTTGCTTCCTTAGTATCCGTCAGAGGTAATCAATGAATGTTTTTTGTTTGCATCGTTTAATTTGGAGCTCAGATTTAATGTGCTTCCATACACTGTAGTTGACATCCTTATTACCTCCTTTAGATGGACTTTCATTTCTCCATCAAGTGTACTTCTAAAAAGAAGAAATTAATTTCCCTTTAAGAATTCTGCCATATTTGTCAAGATAAAAAATGATTTCTGGGCTATATCGATAGCAGTCTGGGGCTCCCCAGCTAGACGATGTAATCCAATTGCTTGGAGAGTAAGGGCCCAGTGGAGGAGTTCAGCTCCTCCTCACCAGGAAATCCTGGTGGAATAAAGTGCTGTGTGCAGCAAAGTGTGAATTCTCCAGAACTAGGCTCTGAGCCCAGCCCAGCAGCTATCCCCATGACGCACATGGCTTCAGGTAAGCAGATATGATCACGTCTCTGTAACCAGCATATCAGACACCTGTGCCTTATTTATTGACATTACGCAGGTGTGAGGTCAATGTGTTTTAAATATAGGAAATACATCATACAGAAAGGTGTACGGTGAGCAGGAAATCTTTATCACACCTCTGCCCCAGCTTACTCAGTTCCCCTCCCTGGAGGACTCCAAAGTTACAAGTTTCTTGCATTTCTTTCCAGAGACTGTCTACACATCAGCCAGCATATATTTATTTGGTAAATGTATGAAATGCTGGGTTGAGACAACAGGCTTTGTGCTCCTGTGATTACCAGGTATAGTTAGTTTCCTGTCAAGTTAACAAATGTAGCAATAATAGAGACAATTATGTGTGTTTTTAAAAAACCTTTTACAACCTTCTTAAAGGGGGCACTTTGATCTTAGTTTAGGAAACAAAGGCCAGTGAACAAGCAGGTAGGGAGATGATGTGAGAACCTGGAGACTGGGAGTCAGGAGCTCCAACTATGAACATATGGTTCAGCTACTCTGTCTGAGAAAAAGTGCTGAATTTTTACCTCCTATAGAAATGGAAGAGAGAAGAGAGGAGATTCAGCAGATGTTGGGGAGTGGTGAAGGGCCTGGGGGAACACTTAGCCATGGGGTGGGAAAAGAACTTCTGGGGGGTAAGGGAAGTGCTCTGAGCTGAGTTCGGTGTCACAGCTCCACTTTGGTTGGTGTGAATGGTGTGACTGTGTGTGAGTGCACACACAGGGTAATGAGCGAGTGGCTGGGCTTCACACCCAGGCAATGCAAATAAGGGCAGAAGGGAAGAGGCCCAGCCTAAAGGCTGAGTGAGTGTGAGACTGGGAATCTTGATCTCTACGCCCAGAACCAGCACAGATCTCAGAGAGGGCTCTGGGCTCTCACAGGCTGCAGAACAGGAGTTCAGACAAGTCCTTAGGCATGAAATGGGCTGGGCCACCCCCTGTTGACCTCTGACCACGTAGTGATGGAAACTTGTAGGCAACCTGCGCTCCTTCTGATGCCAACTTCACAGGCTTTCCCCATCCTCACGTGTGTGCTATAAGCAGATTAACGGTTTATTGTGTAAACCTTCATCCGTCCTGTGGCCAGCCCAGAAGGTCTGACTGTTGTATGAATATCCAGCTTTGTGTAATATGTGTTAGACCTGGAGATATGTATTACACCCCAAATGTGCATCCTGTAAACTCTCAGGGCACAAGATTACGCTGACAATTATGCAGAGCAGGGCAGGGCGCTATGAGGTTTGGATGGCCGTCCAGGAACATACCACAGAGAGGGCAGGGCTAGGGACGGGAAGATGACAAAGCATTCATCCACTTGACCAACATCTGCTACCTGCCTGCCAGGGCTCGGGGGCTGGGGCCTAAAATATATCAAGATTCCTTCCATCTTTGTGTAGTATGCATTCTTTCTGGGAGAGCTGAGAACAACGTGAGAGGACCTGCCAACACTCACTGGGGAAATAGCGGGAGACAGAGAGAGAAGAAAATGGCGATGGCAAGAAGAAGAAATTAGGGTTTCCTCTCCCAATCAACCAGAAGGCTTCTGAATACAGTCCTCGGGTTTCGAGAGCCTCAAAGCACACAACTAAGGGAAATAAACGCTGGTGACACAGACTGGCCTGTCCTCAGATGTCCAGTGGGTACAGGAGGAGCAGACAGAAGACACAGCACAGAGCCAGTAGCCAGGACTCCTGCAGCCAACATGGGGAGAGGCCCTTGCTAATTTCTTTATCAACTACGAGATCATGGGTAACATTTTTGTTGATTAAATTTGTTAGCATCATCTTGTGCCCCGAGAGTTTATAGGATGTACATTTGGGGTATGGTACATATCCCCCAGGTCTAACACATATTACACAAAGCTGGATATTCATACAACAGTCAGTACAGTCCTTCTGGGCTAGCAACAGGATGGATGATGGTTTACACAATACAGTGTCAATCTGCTTAATGTACACACTTGAGGATGGCATCAAACCATGTTCGCATTCCTCAGTGTATTCCAACAAAGACAACGGACAGCGAGCAGCTCAGCGATTCCAGCACTGCTGTCGGTGTCTAACTGCTTTCAAAACTCCTGTGTGTGGAGGCAGCTGCAACCTCTGCTGAGGCAGACCCTCCTCGGAGCTGATGAACAGAGGGAAACTGAGATCGGGGGTTGGCCTGAGGCGTATAAACTGGACCCTTAGTCAAGAATCTCGATAAGGTGGAGCTGGGCGGCACTTGAGCTTTGCTTTCAAGGTAGTGGGCTTGGCCAAGGGCAGAGTAACTGTTCGGGGTGGGCCTGGAGGATGAGGCAGGGAGGGCCAGCCTACCAGGGAGGGAGGGCTGTCAGACAGGCAGGAGCCAGTCCACATCATGCTGAGAGCCAGACTCAGGGGTCAGAGAGGAAGGACTGTGTTTAAACCTCCCACATGCCCACAGCGCCTTGGTTGTCTGGGTGTGTCATGTCCAGTTTCCTGAGTCACTTCATTGGTGTCACTTGCAGTCCTATTGAATCCTCTTAGAGGGACCAGACAGACATACAGTCTGAAGTGTGGCTTGATGACAAATAGCTCTAAGGACAGAAGGTGCTTGGCAAAAGCCTGGTATGGAGGAGGGGGTTCCTGTGAGAGGAATGACAGCGACAGTGGATGAGTCACAGAAGAGGCAGAGACAGTGGTATGGCCCACACTCCTAGCAGGGAAGCAGATAGGTCACCCTTGTTTTCGGGCGCATCTGTGCAGACACTTAGCAGCCCTCAGTTGCGAGGGGAGAGCTGATCCTCACAAATGCTCTCTGAGCACTTCCTGTGTGCTGGGCACAGTAGGTAGCCTGCCCATGGCTTTCTGGAAGGATCTCATTTGCTTTGTGACAGCCCCGGAAGTGGAGCCCTACTATGTCCTTGCCACAGGGCCTGGCACATGCCTTTCCCTCTGCCTTGAAAACGACTCTCCCCTGCAGCCTCACCTTTCTTCATCTCATTAACTCTGAGTCTTCCCTCGGGTCTTTGCTTAGGAAAAGGATTTGTTCTGTGAAACTTGGATTCAGTCAAAAGGGTGCACTCCAGGATCCATGTGGCTGCAGGTCCCCCACCCAACACACTCCTTTTTCTACGGCGTAACAATAACGACACTTCCTAACTAGTACGTGGTAGAGCTTGTGCGTAAATCATGTCTATGCGAAATGTTAGATAATTGTGCTCACTCACAGAATCTAATCATTAGAGACATAAGTTTATGAATAAAGGCATAAAGGGTTTAGCTCAGAATCAAAACAGGTAGTTTGCATACTGGGGCAATTATTAAAATGTATGCTTCCACCACTTATCATCTGAAATTCTAAGTTTTGAATGTTTTTGCTCTCCAACAGTGCTTCTCATTGCTTGACAGAAATATACAACTCTTTAACTGGCTTTTCACTGGCCACTAAAAGTTCTCTCCATGGTGGGGTAAAGCCCGCAGTAAGCACCAGACTTAAAGGCACATCAAACACGTTCTACGTAAACAGCTCACATAAAGCCCACGCTGACCTCCCCTGTTTCAGATGTGCCCTTTATCCCTCCAAAAACATTTCTTCTCGTTTTATCCAAACTGTCTGCGTGGTAAAATTTTATTTTGTTGCCATAAAAAAGCTTTTATTATCAAAGCAATAACGTGTTAAAAGAAGATGACCACGGCAAAGACTTTACAGTTTGTTACACAGTTAATCACAGAGATAAAGTGTCTTCTTATAAAATGTTTCTACTGTCTTGATTCCTTTTTATAGGGGGCTAATATTAATAACCATATGAAAAGATTCAGAAAGCCTCTTCAGTAGTAATAGATTGATCACTTTCTTCTCTGTGAAAGACTGTCTTTAAATTTGGAGACAAGCTTAGAAGCCTTGATGGGCCACGTCAAATCTAGTGCTCTTCAGAAATACTGATGCCGGGGAGGGAAGTGGCCACAGGGCCCTCAGTGGGTGAGAAGCTGGAGAGCTAGAACTTGCCAATGGATATGGAGGAATTAAAGCAGAATTTCAAAGGGAATTTAAAGAAATCAAACTGTGACAGCAGCCAGGGTCAGATGCTAACGAGTCAAAGTGAGGACGTATTCCATCTCCACTGCATGTGCCTCAGGGAGACTAGAGTGGGAGAAATTGCCAGGGACCAGCCCAGCCCACACAATTTTGCTTGAGGACCTTCTTGAGGATGAAGTGCTTCAGCTGGAGCTTCCTTAACTCTTCACCTTCCTTCCCTCATCACACTGGGAAGGGCCGACAGTGGCTTGGGACCCAGTGGGAGGAAGAACCTGATTTTGCAGCCGCACCACACAGAGAGAGGAGGAGGCAGGTGCTGCGCGGAGGGGCTAATGCATGCTAACAGGACTTTCTGCCTTTCTGTATGAAACCATTTCTCCCCACGGTGGCTCTGCTCCTTAGCATTGCATAGGAGGAAGAACTGTGACCAACAGCTCAGGAATGCCAGCTGGACTCCTGACAACCTACGGTGTCCAGCAGCCACCATGTGGACCCTGAGCTGGGGAGCTACATGTGCCTAGTACTCACCAGCACAGAGGCGAGAGGGGCCTGCACTGCCCACCAGTTCAGGCATCTGAATTCCTCGCCCTGGATGAGAGGGCAGGCAGACTTCCTTTATGCATTTAAAGCATGTGGTTCTGTTCCCATGGGTACCTTTCCAGTTTAACTCCCCAAGTACTACCAGCAATTCTTGGGCCCAGGAAAAAACTAGTCAGGGGTTTCAGCGCACCCATTTCTCAACTATTGCAGCTGTCCACAAAGGTTCTTCCCTGGCTTGATGGCCACAGGGCCACAAATGCAGCAGGACTGGCTGTGGTTCTATATCCCAGGGTCAGGCACCCCCAACTGTGAACAGTACCCACACTCCTGCACACTGCCAACTCCCGGCTCTTCCTTTCTCTGTCCCGCTCCCTGTACTGTCCCCTCTCCGACATTCTGTCTGCTGGTTAGCGGTGTCACCCTCCTCGCCCAGTGCCCCCAATTCCTCTTCCTTCCCTTTCTCTGTAAAGTCTACTCCAGAAATGTCTCTCATACTCACCTCTCTACTTCCACTGTCTCTGATGTAAACCTGGGTGCATTTCTCAAGTACTTGGCTATATTTATTTGTTTCTTTATTGCTACAGTGCTAAGATTCCTGGGTCTATCACCTCCCACTCTGTACATTTTTATATTTAGGTTTAGAACAATTATTTTTCATAACTGGAAAATCAAAAAAGAACTCTTTTGTTTCTGAATTCAGCAATGCTGACAAATTGATCTTTCTGAAGATTTCCTAATTCCACAGTCAGGGGATAAGGGGGATATCCCCTGGGATCAGGGGATAAGCCTTTGAAAGCTGCCTCCTGAGGGTGCCTGTAAGGGAAAGTAGCCGACCTCCTAGCACCAACCATGCTCAACACTCAGAGCAAAGTAAAAATCCCTGTGTCCACCAATGTCAACAGCTGCATTTAATTGCCAGTTAGGCCAAGCCCATTTTATTCTACTTCTTTTATCAGAGGTAATACCTTGCAGTAATGTCTCTTAGTCTGCATATTTCATGTTGCAATTGTACAATGATTGAAACTACATTAATGAATGGTTCTTTGTACGGTCTCAGGAACGCTTCTGGAAGGAAACACGCACATTTAGCGAAAGAACTAGCTCTTAACACTTATGAAATTCTGGAGTTCTTCAAAAAGGACATAATTAATTAAAAAAAAAAACCCATAGGGATTCCTTTTTCTTCTTGGAATTCTTAAAATGACAGAGTTGCAAAATCCTATAAAGTCTACAAATCCCACAGCACCAAATGTTCAACTGAAAAATCTGTGTTCCTCATAGACCTCCATTTAGAATTTTATATATGACTTTGCTGAATAATAGAATGTTTTTATCTTTACTAACTGCTTCTTAGTGTGTTCTCTTTCCATGGAGATCACTATTCAGAAAAGTAATGTAAATGAATTTCAGTTTCTATCACTATAAAAATGACATGGCTGCCCCTACCCCACTCCCACCTTTTTAAAGCTACAACCTGTGGAAAGGGAAAGCAACATTATTCTCTGCGATGTTAATTATCTTCCAGTGCGAGGATACCATGTAAGGAACTGAGTTCACATTCTTCACATTTTTACTTCATTTTACAAGCTCATTGTTTAAAAAACCGGAAAACATGGAAAGCAGGATAAAATGAATCAGATTGCAAAATAAAACTAAATAGGGCAGAATCCCTCCTTGTCTCATACACAAAATAGAGATGATTGCTCTGAACACTGTTATATTTCCCTCTGAAAAAGAAACTGAAGAAAAACGGCCTACGCACACGCCATCGTGGTTGTTGAACATGAACAGAAATTGGGAGAGACTGGTGTGGTGGAAGTATCAGAGATGCTAGCTCCATCCAATTCAATGCAGGCTTCCTGACTTGGGTCTTGGCTGAAAAGGGGAGGGGACTCTTCTTGTTTAGGGCCCTAAGCTCCTCTATGCCTGCACCTCCAGGAACCTCCAAGCTCATGTGCTGCCACTGCCCCAGCCCAGGCTTCCAAAGTTTATCAAATATTAAATATTGAAATTTTATGTATTCACTTTTTATTCTAAGAAGTAGACTTTCCTAATCATTAATATATAGATTAGTGGTCGTACACATACATAATTTAGAAATTAGTTTTCCGATGTGGGAGGGATATGCTCAAAATTCATGTACGGATGGAGTGAGACCCAGGGAATATAGTCCTCCCAGAGCACACGGCAGCCTTTTGTGCAGCTGGTTCCTTGTGTAGTTTTTTCCCTGCATGGAATCTTCTTTCTCCTTTCTTGTGTCACGTGAGATCTGAGAGTAGAGATGCTCCCCTTCCCAGAGCACAGCTCCATTCCAGCTTCTTTCTGTCTGCCCCCACTAGACCTTGGGCCGTCCTCATTCCTCAGTCTTTTCAGCAGTGCTTCAAGTGTCATCCCCAGGCACTGACATTCGCACTCCCTGTACTCATTAAATGTGGATTCCTGAGCCTCACCCCTACACTCATGGAACCATCATCTCTTGGAATGGGGCCTTGTGCATGAGATTTGAAAAGAACCTGCTTGGCACACATTCATCTACCTTATCAAATGGACGAATAAAGACGGGAAGAGAGAGGTAGAGACGCCTGGCAAGACTTGAAAGGGGCAGGACAGCTGTTTTGGTAGCAACTCTGGCCATTCACAAGTGGAGATCCTTTTGTTTTACTTTTCATCAAACAACAAATAGTAAAAATTGTGATGAAATATCCATATCTCAGCGCTGAGATCCTCTGCACACTAAGTAAACAGGAAGTTGGAAAAGGACAACTTCTTCCCAATCTCAGTCCAGAGGAAAAGAAATTTCCTAAATGCTACTCCGGAAGGGAAGAGAACAAACCTCAATTAATCATGCATCATGAGCCGGGCTAGTGATTTTCTAGCATGATCTGATAAATGTATTATCTTGTATAATACAAATTTTCACAAAACTTCTACAAAGTGATAGCAGCTGAATAGGAGTTAAGAAATTCTAGCTTCAAAGCTAGAGATGAGATGGAGATGAGACTTAACCCTATCCTATCTAGCCCTATACCCCATGTCTCCTAATTTAAGAGGTTAATAAACCTTGGAAAATATGGGTTTTATTAGAATACGGTCTAGTAAGAGTCAAGAGTTTACAGTCACGGGAAGGATAATGTAATCCACGTAAAATGAATTCTATTACATTGGCTCTCTAGGCAAAGCCTTTCTGTATGATTTGTTGCTGTCTTAGATGACAAGTTGCCCAAAATGACTTCTTAGTCTCACTGTACCATCCAATAAATAGAAATAAGCCCTGAGATCTGTTATGAAGTTGTGATATAGGATGTCTCACTTTTTAACATTATAGTATGTTTTATATTTATACTAAAATATAAGAACTAATTCATCTTATTTTTTCCCAAAAATATGGGTTACGCTATAAATTGAAAGAGAAAGATCGTACTCTGGTACCTTATGGAAATATGTAGATAGAACAATTTCCTTAATTCCTTTTTATCTTTTTATATGAGAATAGAAACTAACAATTTTTAGAAGTATGTTCCCAGGCTGGTTGATTGGTAGCTTTCATTTGCTGAAAAAAACTGGACATCTTTTTAGATTTCAAGCTAAAATCAAATGCAACTTCAGTGCCAGCAAAGCTGACTTCAGTGCTGAGTGTATGGCCGCTGTAACGTATGGAGGTAATCCACACATGTAGCTCAGGAAGGCTTTTACTATGAGGCACTATTTATGCTGGTTTCCTGGGGACTGTACCTAAACTGAAAAGGCCAGTTCTGTGCTTTCTGTATTTATCAACCTGCCCTTCCTGCACGTCAACTGATTCATTCAGCCCTTGTAGAGGCCCTGGGGAAACATCTATCGCAGAGAAAAACCTCAGGGAGGAAAGAAAATAGGAAAAGAGAAGCTTTCACCTCCAAAGAGCAAGCTGTGCCTATTTAGAAAGACATGTATTCACAAATGAGGCAAGGTCTGAAACACACTGGACCACTGGGACTTGCCTTAGTCACAAAGTCACAGGAACCTTGAGTTTTCCCGTCTTATATAGTATTTGCCCTTTTCACAATTTCAGAACAGATCCTGGAGCTTATTTCTGTTTATTGGACTGGTGCAGAGTAAGAAAAAGGAGTCATTTTGGGCAATTTTTCACCTAGACAGCAACAAAAGCCATACACATGGCTCTCTTGAGGCATAAATATATTATTACCTCTTCCATTGTCTCTCGGTTTCCTTGGAAAGTGGACATTTATCCCCATATCGTGTATTCTTTTAGTATTCCAGCATAGGAATAAATATTGGGCGTGGGGAGAGGGAACAAGTTTGTTTAATTTCCTTCACAGGGTGCTTTGTACAAGTCATGAGCAGGTGGGAATTTAGAAAAACCATTTGACGAGAAGGAATAAGTCCAAAAGTCTTGTTTGTACAGGTTTTGATCAATGAAAACATTGTAATCATATCCATAGTAGAAAGACACAGAGGCCTTTTAGTAAAATTGTTTTGAAATAAAAACACAATCCAAACTCTTGATTTTATTAAAAAACAAAAACAAGAACACACAACCCAAACTCTCAATCTTTTGTCTTCACTGCATGCTTAGTCAAAGGAGCTGGCAAAAATCTAGTAATGGTTAAATATATTCCTGATAATTAAGTAGGGCATTGAACGCTGTGTAAAATGATTATATAACAATGCCAATGACTGACAGGACTCCTGAAGTTGGCTCTCCTACTGATAATCCCATTATAAACATGCCTTGCTGAATGGCACAGAGAAAAGCATCATTCTATTACAGCACAATTATACTGCTCCAGACACTCTCCGTTCTAGTGTGTACACCAGGGGTGTTTACTATTTCAGCTACATTGGTTGGATAATGGAATCTCTACTCATTACTCACATGTGTATCAACATGCTCTGTGTGACTGAACTCAAAAGCCAAGTTTTCTTATTGTCTCAGCATCTGTTCTGTGACACAGATCTGATTCTAGGACCTGTTTCTTCTAATACATATTTCCCCCATACTTATTCAAGTATACACTGCTCCACAAAACCAATGATTCTCTTAATTAAGAGAGAGTAATTCAATGGCCAACAAATATTTGTTTGACCACTACTGAAAGATAAGATGTGCAAAAAGACCTTCTGTTTCATTCCGTTTAAATAGCACAAGGGCTGGCACACCTGAGTATGTCACTGGCCTCACAGTAGTTGGACAGATGCCAGGTAGGCCCAAGAACACCAAGTGATATAGCTGCCTGGCCAGTGCCAAAGAACAGACATTTCTCAACCAGACATTTAATGGAACAGTTCCCTGCTGTATTTATCTTACATGCCTCAGATCTTTATCCCAATCCTGGTCCCCACTGTGATATGTGATTTTATGGCAAAATGAGAAAAAGACTCAGGTAGAAACTGAACAGCTAATGAAAGCGACTGCCTAGCATTAGCTACAACTTTCATTTCTTAATTTTTCCATTTTCTTCCAAAGACTGAGTTGAATTCTATAATGAAAGACAGACAAAAAAGTAAAGCCCTCAAATTTCTTCATGTCAATGTAATTGTTTTTCCCATATCAATGAGGCCAAAAAATATGATTCTACCTTTAAAATGTGTAGCTAGAGGATTTATGTTTCAAGAAAAAAATAAAAAAACTTCCTATGCATTGATACGGAGAAGGAAGGCACTATAGTATGGTTTTTGGTTATGTAAGTGATTGGGAAGGAAATTCCCTCTCTCGTATCTCCAGAGGTGGCTTAGGAGGGCAACTCAGAGGCAGACAGATAGTCAGGGGTGCTGTAAGGGAGGAGCCCCATGGTGCCCAGCAGGACTGAGGACTCCCTCTGCCTCTCATTTTCCTCTCAGCCAGGCTCTCCCAGAACTATTGACTTCTTGGGCCAGAGAATTCTTGGTCATGGGGGGTGGGAGGCTGTCTTGTGCCTTCTGAAATAGTTAACAGTGTCCTGGCCTCTACCTAGTGGGTGCCTCTGGCACTCCTTCCCTGTGGTTGTGAGAGCCAAAATGATTTCCAGACCAACTATCTCTTGGGGGGCAAATTCCTTGCCTGAAAACTCTCGCTCTGGACTCAGACATATTACTCCCTTTGCAGGACCCTCCACCTGCAGCTTTCAACCACAGAAGCCAAGTGAATCAGCTGGGTTTTCTTTTTTCTTTTTTTTTAAAAAAGTATATTCACAGGATCATTCCAGGCCAGCGAAATCAGTTATCTCTAGGGCTGGCACTTAGGTATGGGATGACCACAAAACTCTTAGGAGTTTTTAATTACAACGTATATACATATATACTAGTATGGAAAGAAGTACATTTTAACTTACAGGCATCATCTTTCAATGTTAAGTTATTCATAAAGACAATAGATAAAAAACCTAAAGGACACAGTAAAACTGGGCTTTTACAGGCATCATTCTTTGGAGAGCCAGCTATCAAACAAAAGTAGCTAAAATTTGGAGAAGGCCAGGAAGCAATCCATGTGGCAAAAATCAGCTGTGATAAACCTGCAAAAGTGGGGGAAAAAAAAAGGCCTTATTTGGACTCTAAAGTGGCTCCAAGGACATAGGTTTCAACAATTTTATATTATTTGGGCATCCAAGGAGCAAGAAAGTGGGAATATGGGAAGGACCGTTGCATTGCTTATTCCAAAATGCAAGAGCCCTACTGGTAATCTCTGGGAGGCCTTCTCATCCTGACATCCTAGAAAAAGGGCAAAATATTTAGAGCATCACAGTGATGACATCTGTGTGCGTGTGGCCACACTGTTGATCACCCTGATAATCTGTGCATGGCTTTGCTTGGCTACCAGCAGGGCTTCAGAAGCAGACGAGAGGGATTTGAGGGATATGAAAGATAAACTATCTCAAAATAGCTTTTTCATCAGCCTGAAATTCCCACTTTTAGAGTTATTCTTTTGGCTGGGGGAGAGCGTCTCAAGAGCATTCGTTAACATGCAAATATGTCCCTTTCTTGGAGGAGGACACATGGTCATCAAAAGGATGAGTCAGTAGTTACACAAGACGAATGCGTTTCTATGGCAAAAAGAAAGGAAAGGGCCGTGGGGGTGCTGTGCTAAGTGTCCATGGCAGTGGAGGTGTCGCTGGGAGGGGCCTGGCCTGCAGGAGGGAGCAGAGGCCCTCCCTGTCTGTGCTGTGGAGCAGGAGACTCCAGGAGAGGGAAAGCACAGGAAGGGGAAGTGGGCAAGGGTTCAGGCTGGGGGAGCTGGAACTCCTGACCTATTTTCAAATCCTGCTTGGGCCAGACCTGGCAATGCTTCAGGAAAAAATAAACATGAAGCACTGGAACTTTTGGCCCTTTTACAGAGAACATGTGCTTCCACTGAGTTTCCTTTCCCATCTGAAAGCAAAGCAGCCTGAGAGCACTGCCCTCTCCGGCCCTCATCCTCTGCATCCCCTTTATTCCATCCCCACCCAGCATGCACTAGCCCCCGACTCATTATCGGCTTCCATTTTCTTCCAGAGTGCTTTAATTACAGGTTAAATTGACAATAGCACCTGACAGAATTTTTACAGCTCTGTTTTGAAATCCCCTTCCGCAGCATATGGCAGAACTATCAAGTATTGTTCTCCTTCCTCCATGGTTTTGGAATGTTAGCGTTTTAGTGCTCATTTTAAGCCTTCACAATCAACTTGGACACACACACACAGAGGAAAAGTGATGAGAAGCTAGACTAGTTTGCATACAGAACAATTAAATCTGGCATCTATGATTCCCAAGGATGAATATTTTCCAGTTGTGGTGGAAGGACAAGCACAGTGAAGAGAAACCAGCTGCTTCACGTTAGCTCCGGATGTGATTTTTCGCACAGATGCTCAGGTTGCAGAATTTATTTTCTGTTGATACACATGGTGAGAGCATTGTGTTATCTTTGTTCTCTACTTACACCCCCGATTCCTTCTGGGAACTGAGAATCCTCCATGTTCTGGCCATGGAGCCTCTGTCACTGTGTCTTGGTTAAATGCCAGCTTTGATTTTATATTTTAGCTGCTTAATAGTTTGCTTCAATAATGGTATTGAACAAACCATTCTTCACAGCCTGATTGGGAAAGATAATCATTTAGCTCATTTTACCTTGATGTGTGCTCACTTGGTATTGAGGACGTGCAAATAACTGCTTTCTCCCAGCCTCTCGAAATCATCATTCTCATGACTTCCAAGAGTATTTTTTTGTGAAATTTAGTCAAGTAGGACTTTACACCTTCAAGCTGGCACTTGAATAGCAAGGTGAATGTTTAGAATATTTTATCTAAGAGTTCCTATTTCTCAACCGTACACAACATCTGCTATGTATGTTGGGGTTAAGAGAATTGGGTGGCCCAAAGTGGGGAAAGGGGAAAAGGAACCGGAAATGGAATGCATATGTCCACATCTTCCGAATCTAGATATACCCTATGATGCAATCCTGAGGTTACAATCATATTGAAATGAATGGTGCTACATTCAGGGTTCTCTCTAATGCTTAAAGTATATGATTTCATTGCCAATAGGAAAGCTTCATTTAAAAAGGAAATTTAAGATTTTTTAAACAAATTCATCATTTTCTCCCCCTTGGAAAACAAGAAGGAGGCTTTATACAAGTACATCACCCTATTTGCTGGGTTGCAGACACATATCTGGAACCACTGCAAAGTTTTTCCATTTGGCAGACATGCATGTAAATGGCTGATGTAAAAAAACAGTACCTTGGTTTCATTTTTAAGTTAACATTTATGGAATTATTGTAAGACCATTTTTTATTAAGGGTTAGATCACAAACCAAGTGCTGATGTTTCCTCACTTTATAGCAGCAGCATACCAAAAATGGCCGATCTAAATGTTTTCTTCTTGGGTTTGGAGCAAAAGTGCCATTTTGTTAAGTAAGTGGCTTTTAAACAACAGCACGACTTGGCAGAGCTCATTCAGAAGGGATCCTTTCCATCAGCTTAAAACCCAATGTGAATTACAAGTAGAGAAAAGATAACCCAACTTCCCTGGGTGCTGACTTTCCTGGCCCCCATGCTTTTAGCTCCTGAGGAGTAACACACTCAGAGAATCTGTTATAACCCTCAAGATGTCTTGTGACCCATGCGATGTTCATTTTACTAAGAAATAAAATAAGAAGTACTCAGAGCAGCTGGAGGAGAGAGAGGTAATTCGAGGTCATTGCTACACTTTGTCAATTAGTGTGTGAGTCACTCAGATGGAAGGTATACACGGGCCTCAGAGGATGAGGTGATTCTAAAATGCACACGAAAGAATAAGACAGAGTGGTCTTCTCTGAGCAGCTAGCTAATGCCTTCAGACAAGGGTTGACACGCTACAACCCCCACAGCGGGATCTGGCCCACTGCATTGCTGCATCCTCCAGGGCTGCCTCTGTGCTGCAGTAGCAGAGCTGGGCAGTTACACAGAGACCATAAGCCCATAATGCTCAAGGTAATTACTAGCTGGCCCCATAGAGATGAGTCTGCTGACCCCGGCTCTAGAGAACAGACATAGAAGTTGGGTGTACTTATACATAGTAGGGTGACTTACTTAGGAAGTTAGATGGGAAAGGTCATATAACTATAAAATAATAATAATGAGAACACCTTTCATTGGTGTGGCATCTTTAACTTCACTAGGTACTCCATCATATCCTCAGAGCTGCTCTGAGCTATTCACTAGGTTAGGGTCTGATGAAACAGAGAGGTGGACCGCATGCTACGGTGAGGGGAGGGAGTGAAGGACAGTGAGCCTTGAAGCACCTGTGAGGGGCTGAACGATAGGAAGGAGATGGTTTTCTCTCAAGTTCCTGGTGTCTTCTGCACCTTTAGGATCTTATAGTATATGTAGCCGCTGGTTTAATATTCATGAATTTTACATTAGGTTACTGTTAAGCTTAATCCTTATAGTTTTATGCAACTCGAGCATAAAGTTGCATTTCTGCTAAAAAGCACATCCACGGTGAGGTAAGGACTTGGTATAGGAAAAACATGCAGAAGATGTGATCGAATTCTGGACTCACAGAAGGCCAGCGAGATAACAGGGAACATGCTAGCTGAGCCTGGCTGGGCATTATAGATGTGTGTCTTCTTTCGCCTATGGTTCTTCTCTCTCTTTTGGTGTTAGCACCTTGATTTTCTGCTGGAGAACCATGGCTCTTCCTCTCTCAGTGTGTGGGTTCAAGATGAAGTCATCCAGCTGCTAACTCTGTGGAAAGAGCATGACTCCAGCCTGGCTGGTGGGCAGATTCTGACTCTCTCGCACAGTGATTGGTTTTGAGACAGATGTATGAACCAACCCAGCCAATAAAGTTAGGCCTTAGACTTTTGCTAGAACTATGGGAGTAAGACCTTCAGATATTAGGGACTAAGTAGTACATAAGTTGGGAGTCACAGGAGGTGGTGGAGGGGGTCATCTTTGCTGTCACATGGAGAGATGCTGCCTAAGAATGAAGGGAGGGTAGAGCAGAACGAGGAGACTGTGGGCAACACCGAGAGAGGAACAGGGTCATGGAAGAGAGACAGAGAGAGAGAGAGAAACTGAGTCCTGAGAACACCTTCTGGAATCTTCATATACTTCAGCCAATAAATTCTCTTACGTCTTTAACTTCTGTGACTTGGTTTCTTCACTTGAAACTGAAAAGAGTCCTAACGGCTACACTAAGAACATTTTTCAACTGGTGAAAACGTAACCTTTACTAACAGATATTTAATTTTGATTGTGGACGTGAAGAAACATACAGGGCTCAAAGAAATGCCTTCCATCAAAATCACATTCAGGGCTGGGCAGAGTGGAACCAAAACCATATTGGTGCACCATTTCTTAATTCTAGTCTTAAGGATGCCCAAGACTAGAATTCTATCATTAAGCTTACAGATGGTATTTCTGAGTTTTGTTAAGGGAATTTTTCTTATTGTAGAATTACAGTGCTCAAAAATGTTTTCTTAGGAGCAATCATGATATTAACCTTTCAGGGATTTGTTAAAGATACTATTTTTGAAGTTTTATTCTGTATCATTCACATACTTTGGGGCCAACTCTAATAAATTATGTCTACCAGGTTACTTTTTATCCAAATACTTTGTCATCTTTTTTATTCCCAAGATACATCCTTCTGCCTGCAGGGGTTTAAAAGAATCTGCTGGAGAGTTATTCTGTCATGTTTATGTATTAAATAAACAACATTTTCCATCTGATGCTTTTACCTATCTCAATCATAAATTTATAGTTCATTTACGGCTCCTAAGTCGTATTACTCACCAGTTGTGTAATTCAGCAAAGGCAGCTTTGATCTTCTTCACGGAACTGTCCACTTCTTCCTTGATCATGACGCGGTATCTAGTGAGGGAGACAGTGCAGCGTTGCAAATCCTTCACTGATTTCTCAATATTTGGGCCTAAAATTGATGTTAAGAGAAAGAATTATTAACTTGACCACTTTATCCTTTCTTGTAAGCAAAACAACAAAACAAAGCAACTAAGCCACCAATAAAAGAGATTCATCATTTTTTCTTCTCTGTTTTTCTTTTAAATCAACCATAATAAGCACTAAATCTTTTGCTTTTCAATGGAAAAAAAGGAAAGTTCTGCCAGGAGAATGTTTACAACCCAGAGTGGCGGTTCAGATGGCACTTCAGACTGCTATTATTTCACCAGTGAGGTCTCTGGCTGGGCTCTTTGGGGTATTCTTGTCCTTTGGGTTCTGGGGGAAAAGGGTCTGATCATCATGTTCTATCACAAACAGCAGCGTCTTAGAATCCGATATGTCTAACGACCATTTGTACTGCTGGCTTTCTCTATAAACACCACTTTGCATGGTTAAAAGCCAGCAGGGCTTTTGGAACAAGAAAATGACACAGAGATTGGGAGAGGTACAAATGAGCTAGAGAGAGGATAGAGCATTGGTGCCAGGTATGCTGGCACTGGCCCCATCTTCCCGAGCCAGGCGTGTAATTAGAGCAGCAGTGCTGAGAGCGGCTCGATGGGTGCCCATCTCGTCTGGTTTCCTGAAACTGTCACCAGGGTCTATAGATCGTGGATAGCAAATAGGCAGACTGTATTCATCCCAGGAAGGGCATGTTTCTTAGGAGAAAGAAATACCTCTCAAGAAAAGTGAGAAAGTATTTCAAACCAAAGCCAAGGAAATCAGATACAGCTAAGGCCGAATAAGACTAATATTATTTCATCTTCTGGGAATCAGAAAGGAAGTGGTTTATCCATTTCATTTTAATACAGTGACATATCAAGTTTATCAAAGCTCAAAAAATCATAATAATACAGCATGTGAAATATAAAACCCTCTTTTCAGTATTAAACGGTCTGAAAGGTCTAGCATAGAACTGAATTTCATGAGGAAGGCCATAATCTGAAAAAGACAGGTCAGCCTCCAGACTCATCTTCATTCAACGCAAATCAAGAACTTGTATGTAAGGGAAACATCAGTCTCTTTCAGCATTCACATTTTTAACAGCGCTCCTGGATGAACACTTGCTTTGTGAGATATCGGGGCAGAAGGTTTTTGTGGTACCAGTTTATCCATGCCGACAAAGAGAAGAATGGCCACAGGGGGGCAGGGAAAATGGATGTAATTCCACTTAAATATTCAAGACCTTTGATTAAATGGGAGGAATCACATCTGCCTTTCAATCTATGTGGGTCACAGGCAGAAATGCAATTTCACGTGCTTTCTCGTCACTAAGCCGCATCTTTTGGAAAGTTCTGTCCTTCTGGCACTTCTCTGTGTGTACAAAATATGTTGAATCATTTGTGCAAAAGAAATCACTTTACCTCTTTTCTTTGCCAGCTCATCTGGCTTTATTTCAAGATGAGCTGCAGGGGCATTGGACTTAACAGGAGATGTTTTTGCCTTAGGCTTGCTTGGGTTACAAGGCTGCTCAGCTGACCACTGTAGGCCATCTGACCTCTCTGCTGTTCCGTGTATAGGTTTGGGGTTCCCATCTAAGGATTGTTTCTGTTGCAGTAGTCTGTTGCCTTCTGTAAGAAAACACCAAATAATGACTGTGAAGTGATAAACTAAAAACACTGATGATAAAATGATGAGGGTGCCAAGATGTTCGTTTTTGTTTACATGCTGGCAATAATGCCTTTCACTGCAAACAGTCAAGAGAGTGTTTTCATGGAATCCCCAGAAGATTAGAGGATATTCTAGAAAGAGCCTTGTGTTTAGAGTCAGAAGCCCTGGGTATGTGTTTCGGCTCTGGTAATTACTTGCAGAGTGACCCTGGGCCAGCCTCTGTACATTTCTAAGCCTTAGTTTCCTCACCCATAACTATCCAGGAAGATTATTAAAGGGATTAGAGAAGATGAGCAGGTTTCCCCTCACCCTCATTCCAGTAGAGGTTTAGGATTTTACCTATGATTTCATGCTGAGGCTTTAAAAACGTAGCCCTCCTCTCTCCAAGTGCTACATTAATGTCTTGTGGTATTTTATTCTGAATTAATCAAGGCAGAGGAGTGATTGGAGATAGGGCAAGAATGAAGTGACAACAAGTACTATAATCACTGCATCTAATTTATGGAGGGCTTAAATCAGGAAACATCATCATAGTATCTCAACTATATTTAAAATCCAGGGAGTTAGATTCTCTCTGGAGCTTTAATAGATATGGCAATAAATTAGCAGCATGTCGCTTTCAGCATCTTTTAAACGCAGGTTCCTATTTACTTATTGCTGGAGTGAATTAAATGGCACCTTAGTGGTCAGAAGAGGAAATGTATCGCCCTTAACATCTTACTACCGGGGAGCTTTGGGTGTGAAAAAAGGGAGGCCAGTGTGCTTTGGAAGGCCAGGTTCTTAGAGAAAGCTTGAAGAGACCTGAGTTCTGACATTCCCCAAGCCTGGCATGACTTTGTGGGAATGTCTTCACTTCTTTGGGTCACGCTCAAACACTCGGTCAACCCCAGACCTCCTTTCAGATGGTCACTCCCATTTCCACTTCTCTCCATTCCCACGGTGCCTCATAAAAACTTCACGCATTATATTTTAACACAATCCGTGTCTGCCCCTCACCCCTGCCCTGCATAGGCTATGACCTTCTAGAGAGCAGACATTGAGCCCCATTCAGTTTTGAATCCCTGGTACTCGTGTGTGGCTCAATGGCTTTCTGTAGCATTATGATTGAATTAAAGTACATTCAAAATGATTTCGTAGAAAAAAATAAGAAATGATGAACACACTTCCTGACACTGCTGCAAATATTAGAGACCACACTTGAGGAAAGTAGAAAAGAATATGATCTGAGCCATAATCAACTGGCTTTTAGACACTAGCCCATTTACGACCAATATAATTTGACTCTACTTGAATCCATCACTCATAATACATACGTCAAGAAAAGAAAACACAACATACTTTTTATGTGCTGAATGATGAGTACCCTTAAAAATTTACTTATAGTACACAAAAAATTGTTCAGCAAAGGCAGTAAACAAAGTGAGTACTAAAAACAGCATTTCCTCCAGTAATAAAACAGATTCAAATGGTAGTGCACAATTTTATCTTTAGTTATACTGCCGTGGAATTTCACTACAGGGCAGTGGTTTTCAAACTTCCCTGTGGAATGTTTCCCTTGGTACTCATTACACATGCAAATTCCCAAATTCCACCTTCGTGGATTCAGATTCAGCAGTGGGCCCAGCATTCTGTTCCGCAAGTGATTCTGTCAAAGTGCAGACAGACAGTACTAGCCACCCTGAGAAAACCTACTGTGAAAGATGAGAAATTCATTTTATAATGACTCTATAAATGTTTGTGCTGAAACAGTAGGTAAGTCTAAGCTGGTTCCAACTCATTCCCTCCTTAGATCCTAGCTGAGATTCAGTCTTGAGGAGACATCATAAATTGAGAATTTAAAACACAGTGCACAATGTAGTAAATTAGTCATATTCTTAGAAATAAGGGATTTATGTTAGAGCCTAATGGACCTTAGGCAATAGGAAAAAATTATTCTGTTGAAATGGAAAAGAACTTTTAACAAAAGACAACCATGCAAAAGAGCATGGACTCATTAACCTGGAGCTGAAAATATTTTGTGTATCAGAGATCTCATATTTGGGCTATTGGTTTATTTCATCATTCTACTAACCATACTAATTGAGACATGCGAGAGGCAGTGTTTTTTTTTTTTTTAAACTGGTGGAATCAATGAACACTTTAAAAGGTTTAAACTTCTTGAAGACCACTTGGATATATCTGCACATTGGCTGTTTAGATCTGTCTCCAAATACAGTAAAATGTTGAGTCTCTTTCTTTCAGAAGAAAACTGGTGGAGAGTTATGTGGGGATAACAAAATTAGGTTCATCTTGACCACAAATCTTGACATTTCCAGCAATAGATAATGGGAGTTCCTTCCTGGATACAGTAACTTTCCTCTAACGTTACAGGCCAGAAATACCATCAGTCTCTAGTTCTCTGGAATCCACTTGTAAACTGCAATAGATTGTAGCTCAATGGGAGCTGATTCACATAAACCTGTATTGTCCAGTAAGGTGTCCATTAGTCCCACAGAGCTACTGTGGCTTGTCCAAATTGAGATGTGCTATTAAGTGTAAAAGACTTGTACCCTGAATTTAAAGACTTAGTACAAAATACATAAGAAGTTAAAAACATTTTGAATAGTTTAAAAAATAGTGATTACATGTTGAAATGATAGTATTTTGAATATAAGCTAAAGAGAACATAGTGCCCAATTTAATTCACCTATTTCTTTATACTTTTTAAATGTAGCTACCATAAAATATAAAATTACCTATGCATTATATGTCTATTGGATAAAACTAATATAACATAGGGAGCATGAGGTTGGTGATCTACAATGTATAATCGCTACTAATTTATATTCTAGAATAAGAGAGTATTTATTCTAGTAATGCCTTAAAATAGCCTCTGTGATTTCCACATGAGAAAACTGGTGACAGGTGGTGTATGCCTTGTTTATCATTACTCTATATGCTTGGTACCTAGGAAGCACGCAATAAATAACGAATTAATGAACCATCATTGCTTCAGCATCGTGCATGTCTAGGGAGGGAGCCCAGTACGCTATGAGCTTCTGGCTGTATCTTTATCTAATATTCATCAGATCTATGAACCAGAGTAGCCACATCTTAGAAAGAAAAGTTATCTCTGGTTGGGCGTTCCCAAGTTGCATAGATTTCAATAAAAATTACATATAGCAGGGTGCCAAAATATGAAATAAAATACACATTTTTAGAGATTTTGCTGCAAGTAAAATCAATCCTTCCCCCAAAGTGTATGAACTGCAGGTAAAATGGATGTGCATAGCATGTCTAGGTGCACTTGACCACTAACGGCACCTTCAATTCTACTTTGAAAAGTAATACAAAGATAACATCTCGTAAAATGTGTATACGTTTTTTGGTACCCTCTATATTTCAGTTTAGACCTTGTCCAGGTGTCTAAAAATAACTCCTAGAAGCTTGTTTTTTGAATGCAACTATTACCTGAATCTTCCTTTGATTAAAAATACTTATCAAATCCCAACATAGACAATGCATGACTTCCTGAGTATAACTTAGGCTTTTGATTCAATTGGACTCAACAAATACATATGGAATGCTCACAATATGTTAGCTCTGGGTTATTTATAGGAGATAAATGAGACATAGTATCTCTGACCTTAACAACTAATATATTAAATGTGAAAAATTAATATAAGACTATACGATTATAAATCTGAGTTGCTCTTTCCCATTGAATTGTCTTGGCACCTTTGTTAAAATTTTTTTTTTTTTTTTGAGATGGAGCCTCAAGCTATCCCCCTGGGTAGAGTGCCATGGCATCACAGCTCATAGCAACCTCCAACTCCTGGGCTCAAGCGAGTCTCCTGCCTC
>CAUYQV010134616.1:0-137858 GCA_963574575.1 Galagoides demidoff | reverse complement strand
ACTGAGCCTGGCCAGTAATAGTTAAGAATAGGACTTCAGTCTACTTATTTATTTGAGATTCATAGTAATATTGAAGAAAGCACTTTATATTAACCTGGATGGAAGTGGAACACATTATTCTTAGTAAAGCATCACAAGAATAGTGAAGCAAGAATCCCATGTACTCAATTCTGATATGAGGACCATTAATGACCTAGTACATGGTGGGGGTCGGGGGAAGGGAAAAGCAGAGAGAGGAAAGGAGGGAGGGGGATGAGAGAAGAGAAGAGCAGAGAAAGGGAAGAAGGGAGGGAGGTGGGGGGGTCACAGTGTGTGGCATACATTTTGGAGGGGGGCATTATAAGAGGGACTTTACCTAACAAATGCAATCATTATAACCTGGGTCTCTGTAGCCTCAATGAATCCCCAACAATTTAAAAAAAAAAAAGAATTCGAGAAATGTATTTTATAAACAACAAACCTAAATATCTATAAATTTGGTTAGACACTTCCTTAATCAAGCTGTCAAAGTTGGCATCACCAAATATGGGCCAAAATGATAGCATAAGCTTCCTGATGTGATGTAATGGAACAGACATGGCATAATACATATAATATTCCTGCCAAACTTGTTTAATCTGAACCTAACCATTAAATAAAACCAGATTGCTGAACTTTTATGTAGATAAAATCACTTATCTATCATTTGTCTTTAATGAAACTGAGGATAGAATCCCTGTTTGTTTGTGTTTAATCACTTTTATTAAATGATTCCTTCAAAGCATCCCTACCACAAAAAGAACTGTGGTAATGACTTTGGACTCAGTCTGTAGGGATCTAATATCTGGGTCTGCCACTTGCTGACTTTGTGGTCTTAAACAATTTATCTGAACATTCCAGGTTCTTCACACAGTTGTTATAGGAATTAAATGAGTTCATGCATGTTGAGGGCTGTTCACATAATTAGTACTCAATAAATGTTAGCTACTTAATTATTACTTTGACTATAGTCTCAAAATAAATACTTTGGATGACAATCAATTGAGTAGGTACCTTTCAAAAGTATTTTGATCAAAAGTAAAAGTAAGCTATGGGGTGGGTGAGTAGGCTTCAACAGATAGGGCTTCTGTGCATCTTTACATGTGTAATAGTGTTGGGAATTACATATGAAGAATATAGTCCTCGATCAGTGGTTTTCACGTATTAGATCAGGTGTCCTCAAACTACGGCCCGTGGGCCACATGCAGCCTGCCGAGGACATTTATCCGGCCCACCGGGTGTTTTTGCCGGCGCTATCTGCCCTGCTTAGCAGTAGACTTGTCCCAGGGCCCACAGTCCGGCCCTCCAATGGTCTGAGGGATAGTGAACTGGCCACCTGTTTAAAAAGTTTGAGGACCCCTATATTAGATTGCATAGAGCCACCTGGAGGGCTTGTGAGAACAAAGATTCTCAGGCTCTACCTGTCAGAGTTTTTGACTCCCTAGGTCTGGAGTGAGGCTGAAACTTAACATTTCTAACAAGTTGTCAGGTGATACTGCTGGTGCTGGTCTGAATACAATGGTTCCAAGTGGATTTCAATAAGGAATATTGAAGAATGTATGTGTAGGGGTGTAGAAGTATATGGGTGTACATGTGTTTAGGGAGTGAATTTATAATTTTTCATCTTAAAAGCAACTTATGTTATATCAGTGGTTAATGATGTCATGAATATAACAACAGACAATCCAAATAGTGGGTAAGTCAGATTTAGATGAAAACAAAAATGGAGACAGCAGTGTTGCCACTCAATAGAATCTCCTGTGCTGTATGAGCAGCTTATCACACTGACTCTCATAATGCTGACACAGGCAGAATTCACTAGTGAGAATGATAGCAAATATAATCTACTTTAACTAATAGAAGTGTAATTGTATTAAATGAGATGAAAAATGTTGGTAGTTAGAACAAAAGAATGCCTTAGTACATATCAGGATGTACATCTTCTCCATCAATAGTTGAAATGCTTACCTTTCCAAAAACTTACTTATACATAAATATCTCATCAAATGTACCCCTTCCATGAAGACTTTCTGATAACCCTATGATTTGGTAACTGATTCTTCTTTGTCTGAATCTCTATGACACCAGTGTTCATAGGGAAAAGCTCACTGTTGATTTGTGAGGACGGCTTGGCTTCCAGCTGTCCTGTGAAATAGTTTGTGCTAAGCAGTATGAATTCTAAACAAGACATGATCCCCAACCTCAACATGCTTATAGTCTACTGGATAATATTACTTGTACCTCTGCCTAAGGATATCAAACACCCAGTGCTCTCTGAGACCCTGTAAATCCATGTGGAGGAGACAGACATTCGAAAACAAAAGAAGCTCCCTAGGAAGCTTATTATGCAATGGCTGAAAGAAATATAATTCAACTTTCCAAATGTGCCAAAGCAGACCAAAATGCAAATCTCATTAGAGAACATGATGTAATCCCCAGGTTAAGATCAGTAGGGAAAAGTTCCTCAAAGCCATCTTTAGAGTGAATACAGAAGCATTCATGTTAGAGAAAACAATCTCATGATTCAAAGAGGAATACTAGCTTGACAAATGAAGGTGACATTGAATAAAAAAGAAATACTATCACAAACAATACAAGAAAAAATTTCTCATGGTTCTAGTATACTTGAAGCAAAATATGTTAAGGTGAAGCCTAAACACTGAGTTTAATAAATCTTCAATTTTTTCCTTACATATTCTCTATCATTTTATCCTTAACACACTTGTTCACCCAAAGTTGATAATGTTTGGCCAACCCATATCTCCTGCCCACTGCCTTGTTGCCAGAAGAACCATCCTTTGCACCATGGAACTCCCTTTCAGAACAATAAAGCCCATAGAACCAAGGTGAGGCACAGGCTAGTGAACATAACCTTTGGTCTGTGACCAAAAGATGAGGAAGACAAATAATCTCCTCCCCTTATAAATCTGAACAAAAATCTTTGTAGCATGCCACAAGGATGAGCTATGGTCATGATCAACCAAAAGGATAATATTCACAGTTAATTATGGATAGTCTGAACACATACAGAGATCTGAAGCCCATCAGTGGGAACAATGGACTTGCAAACACTGGAGAAGCAAAGTAACAGGGGAAAAAGGGAAGGGTAAATAAAAGAATGAGAACAGAAGAAAGATGGCAAGAGTTTAGCCACAGGTCTGTCCTGGTGCTGAGCTTTCTGGTGCCAGAGCTCATCTGCACAGACCCTTAAGATAAACACCATCATTGGAGATACTCTACGGGGGTCTCTGTTTCACATAATCACATTTACCCAGCCAGTCAACACAAGACCCACTCATTCCCAGGGATGACAGCAGGAAGCTAAGTATGGCTGTGACACCATCAAACAGTCACTTTGCCTTTCTGAACTCAACTTTCATCCCTGCAGAATGAGAATATGAGCCATCCACATTCTCTTTTATTTTGCTTTTATCTTCTCTGATATTGTGTATATCTATAATGACATTTCACAACTTGCCTGACACTAATCTTTACTGTCCACCAGCAAACGGACCAAACCCAAGAGTTAAGACAAGGCAGAGTTTGAGCTTGGTGAGTTATAAGTCAGGGAAGGGCACGGTCAAAGGGGTCTGTACTTGACTACACACAACTAGGCTCATTGTTCACTGCTCTATTCAGGTAAGAAAGCCAAAAGAAAAAAAGAAGCAATAAAAATCATTCACTTTTCCGTAAATTGATCTGCTCACTGAATTATTTATCGAAAAAAATTTTCTTATAAAATAAAAAGGATACTGGTATCATATTCTTAAAGTATCCTCTTACTATTAAAACAAAGGTCAATTGGCACGAAAACATTACATAATACTATGGAAAATACATATATTATCTATCCATCACAAAGGAAATAAGAATCATAAGAATGGCCACAATAACAATTATTGGACAATAAAACAGAAATCTGACCCATTCTATTTAAGCAGCAGAGTTCCCTGGCGAAAATGACATCATGCATAGGTCCTCATCATACAGAAACACATGGAAACAGAGCACACTGTGTGCCAGCAGGGGAAGCCTTGGGTTCCACCCACTGGGTCATCCTCATCTCCCCCAGGAATCTTCCCTAAAGAACTTTTAGAAAAGGTGGTTTGAAACCCACTGCTGCACCTTATGTATGCAAGATATAAATGAAGAAAAGGGTCTTCAATGGCCACTTTGCCAGTTACTCTGTAGGCAGCCTAGCAATTGCTATACCAAGTGGCCCTTTCTGCACAGCACGTGTATACGCGTAAAAAGGAAAAGATTTCCATTTGAACTATCTATGAAGACACGCATAACATCACCTAGATCAGAGACCTGCCAGACACAATCTTAAGATGATAGAATACAAGTACCAGACAGAGGTTTTTAAAGTTAGATGAAAAAAACACTTTACTTTTCCATTAAGAAAACTTCATATTTTAGCAAAAAGAATGGGATGCACATAATTTTTGAGACTATGAATTAAATAGAATGACTAAACATTTTGGTTCCACTGCAGCGTGCAGTAGAAAACAGAACACGCCAGGTAATTTAGTGAATCAACTCGTTTAACACCTCATGTAGTTTTCTTATTTTGCATTGTGGGAACACAGGTCCAATGAGTTGGGGCTTGATATATTTCAAAAGACATTGTCTCTTACTCCTCCATGTTCAAATATGTAGAAATCTGATGTCAACTGTATACACCAGCTCATAATTCTTTTTTTTTGTTTTGTTTTGTTTTTGTTTTTTTGAGACAGTGTCTCAAGCTGTCGCCCTGGATAGAATGTCCTGGCATCACAGCTCACAGCAATCTCAAACTCTTGGGCTTAAGTGATTCTCTTCCCTCAGGCTCCCAAGTAGCTGGGACTATAGGCACCCACCACAGTGCCTGGCTGTTTTTCTTTCTTTCTTTTTTTTGGACCAGGACTGGGTTTAAACCCACCACCTCTGGCATATGGGGCCAGCGTCCTACTCCTTTGAGCCACAGGCAGGTGTCGCCCTGCCCAGCTATTTTTCTGTTGCAGTTGTCATTGTTGCTTAGCTGGCCCCGGCTGGGTTCAAACCTTGGTGTATGTGGCCAGAGCCCTACCCAACTGAGCTACAGGTGCCACCCTGGCTCATCATTCTTATACATTTTTTTTTTCTTCAATCCTTTTTGACCTCTCAAAATGTTACCAAAATTAGAATCCAAGAAAAAGTCTTTAATTCCTGGGTTCTATATGCCACATCATGCAGCCAGGACGATAGAGCAAAGGCACCTGTTACAGAATGGATAGAGGGCTAGAAACTCCTTTAAACGTCTATGGTTCTGATCCTCCGATTCCACCTGCTAAGCACCATTGATCAGGGTGTTGGGGAAGTGCAAGACATAATTGACTAGATGATTACCATAGAAAAGGGAACTCAGGCTCATCAAATATGAGAACTGCAAGAGGAATTTAAGTAGTTATTCCAACATACTCATGTAAAGATAATAAAATTCCCCCCAGAGAGGTGGCTTAGTTTGTCAGGGATCACAGTTCAGTGAAAGCGTTAAAACAGGACAAAGACCTTAACACCTCATGCTGTAAAATATCTTCTCCAAAGGGATATCTCATGCCTCCTTTAAACCAATCTTAAAACCTAGGAAATAAACAAGAAAGTTATCATCATTCCAACCTCCAGATGAGTAACCTTTGTAGAAAACAGGAACACAGGTCCCATCCAAAGAGTTCTTGTTTCACAGATGGGAGAAGATCGACAAAGGTCAGGAGGAGAAAACTGCTTCCTCAAACCTGTTTTTTTTTTTTTTTTCATTTCTTTCCCTACTTTTTTTTTATTAATCTTTTGGGGACAGAAGCTCACTCTGCCGCCCTGGGTAGAATTCCATGGTATCATAGCTCACAACAACCTCAAACCCCCGGGTTCATATGATCCTCCTGCCTCCGCCTCCTGAGTTAGCAGGGATTACAGGAGCCCACCACAACACCCAGCTAATTTTTCTAATTTTAGTAGAGATGGGTCTCATACTTGCTCAGGTTGGTCTTGAATTCCTGAGCTCAGTATATCCACCCACTTCAATCTCTCCAAGTGCTAGGATTACAGGCCTGAGTACTACGCCTGGCCATCAGGCTCAGTTCTGAACACTGTATTGACCCAGAGGTGTGGTTGGCAAGTACTACAGAAGTTCCAGGAAGGGGGACATCAAAATGGATGAAGATACTTAGATTTGCAAACACTCAAACACTGCAGACGGGAAGAACCTGTGCTAGCATCTAGTAAGAGCTCATGCTCCTGCCAACAAGAAACAAAGGACCAGAAACATTAAGCCATGTTCCACTGCTCAGTCAGCCAAGTGACAACAATGGGGTGTGGAGACCTGAATGGAAGCTTCCTGGTCCGGGTCTTCCCACTCAAAATGTGCTGTCACCTGAGGGAAGAGAGTAGAGTAGTTTTCTCCTAAGAAACTCACAAGTGCACTAATGACAGAACGTAACTGAACATGTAGAAATGTTAACCCAGAAAAGTCAACAAGACTTTAAAAACAAACAGAAAAGTCAACCGAGACACTTACTACCTACTCAGCGCAAACTCAGAATTCTCCGTGGGGAACAGGGAGGTGGGCGTGCGGGCATGGAGAGCAGAGAACCACCAGCCTGGGCATTCTGTCCTGCTTCTGTCATGATTCAGGAGTGTGGCCCTGGGAAAATGCCCTTTTCTAAGCCTCTATTTTCTCTCCAGCAAAATGAGGGCTTTGGGCTTAATTTCTATGTTTTCTTCTATTTAAAAAATGTCATCTTAACACATTTACAAAATGCAACCTATCTAAGGAGCTTACAGTTTTCTTTGTTTTTCTTGTTCTTTTTATTCCCTACCATTTACTAGAACCAAATTTCTCTGTCTTAGGCCCTGTGTAATTTTGATAGTTGAAACTACAGAAGCTCTAGAGCAGATACTAACAAAATCCAAACCGACATACCCACCTCA
The DNA here is from genome assembly GCA_963574575.1 of Galagoides demidoff. Lineage (NCBI taxonomy): Eukaryota > Metazoa > Chordata > Mammalia > Primates > Galagidae > Galagoides > Galagoides demidoff. Next base: position 130,892 of record CAUYQV010134616.1, on the reverse strand, counting down.
AAAATACGGTCACTTTATTGAGGAAGCACATTCAGTGACATTATTCGAGAGCAATGAAGAGGGACAAAGAAGGTAGTCATCTGAGAAGGCAGGAGGGAGAAGGCAATAGGCACATCATGTCTTAATTCAAAGGCTAATATATAAGGAGAATTATCTAAAATAGCAGGACTCATGTTTTCTAGTAATAAAAATGCATCAGCTCCCTAATAAGCATCCCAAATCTGATTATCATTTTATCTTGGTAGAAATTCTTGTTCCAAGTCAGTTCTGAGAAATATCCTATAGCCAGCAGCACTGCTAGCCAGCTTCCCCGGCCACTCCACACAGCCTGGGACTCAGTTACCATGGGAACATGGCGGGGCAGGGAGAGAATGGCTCCCTCTACACTGCCATCATCAATGGAGAAGTGTCCGTCCTTTAGACAAGTGTCGAATGGCACATTCATACACATTATTTTACTGGGTGCCTTCAGAAATCCTACTGATCAATACATATTATTAATCCTACTTTACAAAAGAGGATGCCAAGGGTCATCTAAGAAAAACAGTGAGAACTTTTCAGGGTCACTCAGGTAGCAAATTGAAGAATTGGAACTTAGGCTCAAAATTTTGCTCTAAAGTTCTTGCATACTATGTAACATCAAGCAGAATATAGGTCCTGCCTCCCACCATTAAACTGAGATTATATAAACCTATTAGGTTACCAAAAATTAGGTTGTGTGAATAGTTAGGTTTTTTTTTTAAATTTGTTTGTTTGTTTTTTAAGACTAAGTCTCACTCTGTTGCACTGGATAGAGTGTTGTGGCATCATAGTCTCATAGCTCATAGCAACCTCAAACGCAGGCAAGTTCCTCTTGCCTTAGCCTCCTGAGTAGCTGGGACTATAGGCCCCTACCACAATACCTGGCTAGTTTTAGTAGAAACAGGGTCTTACTCTGGCTCAGGCTGGTCTTGAACTCCTGAGCTCAGGCAATCCACACTCCGCAGCCTCCCAGAGTGCTAGGATTATAGGCGTGAGCCACTGCGTCCAGCAGTTAGAAAGCCAAGCTCCAATACTCACTTTTGCCTCCTAATTCCCCATTTAGGATAGTTTTCATTTACTTTTCCACAAACATTTATCAATTATTCAAGACACATTAACATGAACAACAGGGAAAGAAGCAAGGACGGGAGGTAGAGAGGAAAAATCAGTGGTTCTCTGCCCTCCAAAGGGTTACAATTACATGAGAGAGGCTAGTTTATCCGCAGATAACCACAGAGGGCAGAATACATGTAAGTATATGAAACACAAAATGTTAGGGAGGGAAGGAGAAAGAGCAGCTGACTAGAGAAATCTGACTGCTGCCTGGATACAGTGAGAATTGAGAATGGAGAAGAAATTTTTAAGCTATCTATCGCATGAGCATAACAATACGGGGGAAACACTGCAGTGTGCAATGCATGTGGCAAACGCAAGTGTTCTTTAAGGTGAAAGCAGAGTAAGAATCAGGCTCCTGGTGTCAGATGTGCTCAGATCACGCAGGTGCACAAACCTAGGCAAATGAGGAGCTTGGCTGTCTTCCAAGATGCAGCTATCTAGAGGATAAACACCACCGTCCCCATGACGAAGAAGAGAGTGGGCAGGGGGAATTGTATCTTGGGACTTAGTGTTGATGTGGGAACAAACACATGGTATGAATCACATATATTTTCGGCAGTGCACAGACAATTTTCATTAACAACACTCCCAATAGGAATTCCTATTTTTGTGAAAAAAGTTGCCATTGATAAAAAGTGAGTAGAAGACCTAAATCAGAAAGCTACTGATCTCAGTTTCATGGGGAACAGATATGATTCCACAGAACAACAAACAAATGTGCCTCAAGTGGAGCCCATAACTCTTTGACTGAGACCCCTGGCGTACAGTGTAACAGACTGTGGTGACAGACTGCTATGTTCCTGTGCTAGGTGGAGGCTGAACAAAGTCTAAAGGAAGCAAGAAATAATGTTGTCTCCAGTCTCACTATTCTTGTCTCAACTTAAAAGTCCTTTCTCTACTCTAGAATTCTGCTCATGCCTCATTTCTGGCTTTCCTGAGAAATGTTTCCTTTTCCATAGAATATTCAGAGTCAAATGATAATCAAATGTCTACTATTTACTCAGCAATAGTTCAGTCCTAGCCTTTATTAAAAAAAATAAGACAACTGGGAGGTGCCTGTGGCTCAAAGGAGCAGGGCATGTAGGGCACCGGCCACATATGCTGGAGGTGGTGGGTTCAAACCCAGCCCCGGCCAAAAACTGCAAAAATAAACAAATAATAAGACAACTAATAAAGAAATGATGCAAAGCTGGATCAGTCATTTTCAACTTTCCTTCCCATCTCTCTGCTATTCTAATGTGAACTTTTTCTTATGATATAAGCGACTCAAACCAGGTCTAGAGGCTCTGCTGCCGACTTCAAACTCTCCCAGTGCAAAGCTTCCCATCTGTTGTTCAATCTTAAAGTAAAATCTAGGCCTTTCTAGATTTAAATCGAAAGGATTAAAACTGGTGTGATTTGAGGAAGACATACTCTTAGCTTCCTTGTCTGAATCTGGGAATCATAGTCCTAACTATGCAGGGAGGATGTGACGTCCAGGTGAGACAAAACACTAGGAATCAATCACACTCCCATCAGAACACTAAGTGTATATAGTAGGTCTTCCGTAAATGCTTGTGGTGGTGTATTCTGCAAAAGAGAGGATCACAGGATTATACTGGGTGAGTTCTAGGAGACCCCGTGGCTATTAAACAAAAAGCTTTGGTCTCAGGGTAAAATTAGACTGTAAGGGTCAAAGCTAGATTTTAGTGATCAGAGACAGATCCCAAAATAAGGAAAGACTGCAGTACCAAAGGGAAACTGAGCCTCCTTTGAGGACAGAATTATTACCTATGTCCATTAAAAGGGGACAATTTTAGGCCTCCTCCCAGATTTATCAAATCTAAACCCTTGAGGGGAGAGCCTAGTAATCCACATTTAAAAAGCCTCCAGCCCTCCCCAGTTCTTTTCTATACTGAATTTGAAATCTGCTGGCCTAGAATTTGATGGCCTTTTGCTAACCCAAGCACTAACAATAACTGGAACAATTTAATTAAAATCCCACAACCCTGAACACACTTAAGGAGAATTCTTTACTAATGTATTCTAACCCAATTCCGGGGGAACAAGGAAAATACTCCCCTCTCGTCCCTGGGTTCCATGCTCTCACCCACAGTGCAAACAGAGTAAACACAATCTACCTCACTGCGACTCATTTGTAGAAATGGCAAAGATATTTACCACCTTGAAAGGGTGCTGAAAGTTTCTATTTATTAGTCTTTATAAAGTCTTCTGAGTGTTCTGATAAATCAACTATAAGTTGGCATTATTCATAGCACCCTGTTGGAGCTTAATACATATTCAATTAAAAAACAATGACAACAACACAGCAATATCTACAAATTAGCATTAATTATAGCATTGCATCATTATCACCCTACTGCTACAATTTCATCTAGGCAGAGCTATTTATGTCTGGAGACTGTAGAGTCCCTCTCATTAAGAAGGGCAATATTTGTTCATTGCTGTCAACATTTCCTCTAGTAATGTTCACTTTACACTTGCCTAAGAGTTCTGATTATTCAGAGGATTTTCCTATTTGGCAAATGTTGGGATGGGAAGCAAATACATTCCCCCTGAAGAAACTCAGCACCCTGCAAAGCGTCCTGGGCTCCTCTCGTTCCCATAGACCCTACTTTCCAAATTGCTTTTGACTCCAGCTCCCTTCTCCACACTCAGGGCCTTGTTTGACTCAATGGACTCCTGAAGTTCACTCCAAGCCATTCTGCCGCTGCCATTTGTAATAGGTCGAGCACCACCACATCTTAGCAATCCATCTCAGAGCCTTTTGGTTACTAGCATAAGGCTCTTTATTGCTCCTAAATGATTACTGATATAGCCTTACATTAGAAAACCCCCCAAATGCCATTATAACTACTAAAGAGAAGTAAATCATTTACATGAACTGAGGCAGTAGTTATAAGACACTCTGGGAAACTTTGACCAAGGAGAGAGTCTCAGGCAGAAGGAACTGCTTAAGCAAAGGGCTCCTTGTCTATTTACCTAGTTTACTTTCCTCCAGCGGCCAATAAGCTGGTAGCTGACCAACCTGTCCACTGAATATGAAGGGGCATCACCATGTCCTCCCCTTTCTTTCCTGGCCCCTGTTTCTCTGGAGCATCAGAGCACATTTTGCAATACTAGATTTTGCTGACTTGGTCTCCTGCTGTGCATGAGCCTTTGACATGCATAGTTGAGGTTGAGGAATTTGTGCCTAGTGGGTTTGAGGTTTCATCAAGAGAAAAAAGGGAAACTTCTGTGATTTCACTCAGTAACCATTTTCACTACAAAAAAATTCCCATATTTACTTTTTCCCCTTTTTGAAATGGCACTAAGGAAACATGCCAGACTGCCATGAGGAGGGTCTGTACTTTCCAAACAGTAGCAATGACTAAAAATAGAAAAGCTTGATTTGCTCAAGATGTATATAACTTCCTCTCCCATTTCCTTTCCAGATCACCCCGAGTCAGTGCACAGAAGCCATACATGTTGAACTCTGTGCATGCTTACAGTGGCATCAAAAACATCACAAGAGTGATCAGTATATATTCCAAAGTACTCCCCGAGAATTCCTATTGCCAAGTCAAAGAAAGAATCAATCACTCAGTCCAAAAATATCAACCAAGTGTCTGCTCTCTGTTCTCACAATGAAATAACGGCTGTGAGTTGTGATCATCCTTTAAGCAAATGAACACGAAGGTAATGGAAAGAGTATAGGCCTGGGAGTCAAGAGACCACCAACTGTGGCTAGTGCCAGCTTTTGCAATAACTGTGTCATCTTGAACAGATCACTGAAGAACCTTGGCCTCCAGTTTCCTCACCACAAGAAAGATCATATGGATTTGGACCATTTCAAATCTGGTGCACTAGACTTTGCGATTTTAAATAATTTCTTTAGGTGTGCACAGGTTATTTTATGACTCTGGATTTATGAAATATAGTTTGGTGGCAAGATGAAAATGCACAAAGTAATTATATCACCCCACAAAGAGGCATATATCAGGTGGCAGAAAAATCTAACAGTATTAACTAATTTAGCCACTCATAGTACCTTTTACTATGAAAGTGAAATGGCTGGATACTTGACACTCATTATCTTAACTAATCCTCAAAATAGCCTTCTAAGAAACTATTCTTAATATTCCCATTTTGCATGTAAAGATGGGAAATACAGTGATAAGAAACAGAGCAGTGCCTCCTCACATTAAACTCCAGGCACATGTCACCACACAGCTCAGTCAAAATAGTGAGGATGCAGAGGATACAGAGATCAGGATGATTCAGAGGTATTCAAACAAAAAGCAGAAACTCAGGCTTTTAAAAATAGGAAAGATTGGCTGCGTGCAGTGGCTCACACATATAATCCCAGCACTCTGGGAGGCCAAGGCCAGTGGATCACCTGAGCTCACAGGTTCAAGACCAAGAACCCATCTCTAAAAGCATAGCTGAGCGTTGTCGTGAGCACCTGTATTCCCAGCTACTTGAGAGGCTGAGGAAAGCGGATCACTTGAGCTCAAAGAGTTTGAGGATGCTGTGAGCTATGATGCCACAGAACTCTACTAGGGGCAAGAAAATGAGACTCTGTCTCCAAAAAAGAAAAAAACATAGGAATGAGTACTGACCCATTGAGAGATGTAGATGCCACAGGTAGCAAAAAAGACAAAAGAAAAATTAAATTAATACATCAAGTTGACAATGAGGGTATCAGTCTCAAGACAGCAAAGACTATAAAAGGAGCACAGTGGGAAATAAGGCATATTGTATAAGGCAAAGTGCATCATGGAGTACTTTGAAAAATCAGCTAAGAGAAGAAATTCAATGTAGCAGGCATTAAAAATCATAGAAAGATAATAACATTTTTTAACATTAATTGGTTCTGAATATGCAGTTGGATCGTGAAAAAGATAGAATCCAGACAATGAGTCAATTGCAAAAGACATAAGAAATAACTAGGATAATGCACAGAAAAATAAAAAGACTACGGTAAACCTGAAAGTCCTTTTTAAGCTAAAAAGTATCAGACTTTGGTCACAAACATATGAAAAAAGCAAGCTACATCATCAATGATCCCAAAGAGACTAGAAAATATAGTGGCATCTCTAACAGAATGCAAGACTTGGAGCAAGATGAGTAGAGTTTGGGATATATTGAATATGAAGAAAGAGTTTTCCTATGAAAAGATCCTATACATAAAAAACACATATTAATAGTTTTCAAAGGAGGAAATAGTGTCAAGGGTCATGAACATTTCAAATTACTGGATAAACAAAGCTCAAAGTTGACTCCATTAGAGTTGTGACTTCTACTGAGAGAAGACTGAAGGTCAAAGGGAAACTCAGAGTGGGCACTTAAATTTAGAAACAAGAAAAAAGAAAGAAAGAAGATCTAGTAAAGGAGAGAGAAAATGAATCACTGCATACACAGCAGATGAATCAAGAAAGTTCTGTTCAGTGAAATTCAAAGGTAGAGAAAGGGATTCTGGATAGATGGCAGAGTAGAAAGCATCAGAAATCTGTCTGTACCTAGACAACCACTCACTGCACTGGCAGAATCTCTATGAGTTAACTATTTTGGAAATCTGGACTCTATTAGTTTCCAAGTTCTGGAGGGAATGCTTGGATAGCAAATTGTGGTTAATTTAGGTTAATTTCAGTTCCTAACACAGTAGCAGCCACCCAGCCCCCAGCTCTTAGTTCCTTGGCAGACAGCTGTACACATGTTCTGGAACAGCTTACACATTGCTTCCATGAGCCAGGGTGGGAAAAAAGGACATTATCTTAGAAATATCTCAGCACTGAACATTGATTGCTGATTCTAATCACAGGCATGAAGAAAAACAGGCAGTTAAAGTGACATCCAGGGGACTTAAGGGGCCCATACTTTTTTAACTGCCATATTTTTCTCCCTTTTTCTCATTTTTGAAAAACGGACATTGATGACTAGAAGACGCAAAGCAATCACTTATACGGAGGAAATTAAATTAAAGTCACCACACACACCCAGGTAAATGAAAAGGCTCCGGAAATACCTCACAACCTGAAGTACACAACCAAGACTGATTCTCAGCATAAAGACAGGCACAACAATCCAGATAACAAAAAAGTAATTAATAAAATCCCCATAAAGCATCATACCCTGGAGAAGAGAAAGGATCTGATTTCCAGAATTGCCATATCAATAGATTCAAATGTACACATTTCAACAATTTTAAAAAATCAGAAGGCATGTAAAGAAACAGAATAGTATGGCCTATTCAAACCAAGATGAGCAAAAGAACCCCAATAGAAACTGTCCCTGAAAATAACTGATGGTGCATCTTCTTGACAAAGAGTTGAAAACTATTAACTCAAAGATTTTCAAAGAACTAAAAAAAAAAAAAAATTCAAGGAGTAAGTCAAGAAAATTATTTACAAACAAAATAAAAATACAATAAGGAGGGAAAAAAAAAAAACTTGCAAAGAAACCAAAAAGCAATTCTAGAAATGAAAAGTACGAGAACAAAAATGAAAACTTCACTAAGTTCAAAAGCAGAATTTGATCAGCCAAAAGAAAGAGTCAGCAAACTTGAAGATGGGTCAGTGTAAATTAATGAGTCTAAGGAAAAAAAAATGATTCAAGTCAGGGGAACAGGGCCAAGGAACCTGTGGGATACAATCAAGTATACCAAATTCAGTATTGTGACATTTCCAAAAGGATAAGAGCGAGAAGGCAAAGAGAATATTTGAAGAAATAATGGCCACAAACTTCCCAAATATAATGCAAGACATGAATGTAAGTATCTGAGGAGCCTAAAATGTTTAAGGAAGATGAACTCAAAGAGACACCTGGACGTCTTATATTCAAACGTTCAAAAGATAAAGACAAAGAGAAAATTTTGAAAACAGAAAGGATGTGCTTCATAACATAGAAGGGATGCTCTACAGAATTATCCTCAGATTTTTATCAGAGACTCTGGATGTCAGAAGAGAGCAGATACAATCACAGTGCTAAAGGGAAAAAGAAACCTTGTCAACCAAGAATGATGTCTGGCAAAACTTCCCATTAAAATGAGAAGAAATTAAAACAATCCCACAAAAACAAAAGCTGAGAAAGTTCATATCATTAGACCTATCCTGCAAAAAATGCTAAAAGGAGGTCTGCAGATTAAAATGAAAAAAAGACTAGATTCAAAGCAATATGAAAAAATATAGATCTCAGTAAAAGGCAAAAAAGATACCACCAGTGTAACAACAGTGAGCAACTTCACTTTTTGTTTTCTACATGATTCAAGAGACTGTTACATTATTTTAATTGTAAGTCTAAAATCTAGTATTATTTTAATTTGATTTATAAGTAGACATTTTATGCTTAACATAATTTAAGAAATGGATGCATTCAATTATTTGTTTATGTTTTCTGGATACACACTAATATAGACATAATTTTGATACATCAGCAACTCAAAGGCAGGGGAAGAAACTGCTAAAGAAGTAGATTGTTGTATGGTACTGAAGCTATGTTAATATGAATTCAAATGAGCATGTATAATTTTAAGTAAGATGTTAAATGTAACATCCACTGTTACCACAAAAAAATAGCTACAGAATATACACAAAATGAAATGAGAAGGGATTTAATCATTTTACTACAAAAAAAAAATCAAGTTAGCATTCATAGAACAGTAATGAAGGAAATGACGGACACAAAAATGCCGTAAAGAATTAAGAAAACAGATACAAATGGCCCCATCTTATGATGGTTTCACTTATAATTCTTTGACTTTCTGACGTGAAAGTGACACACCTTCAGTAGAAACCATATTTCATGTATCCACATAATTCTGTTTTTCACTTTTGGTATAATATTAATAAATTCATGAGATATTTAACCTTTTATTATAGATGAAGTTTTGAGTTAGATGACTGTCTAACTATAAGCTAAAGTATGTGTATTGGACTATGTTTAGGATGTTTTATAGGTTTGGCATCTCAAATAAATTTTCAAATCATAATACTTTCAACTTACAACAGGTTTATCTGGATATAACCTCATAGTAAGTTGAGGAACAGCTGTACTAAAATGAAAGAAGTCCTTGCTTAAGGGTACTTATGTTAAATGTAAATAAATTAAATTCTCCAATCAAAAGATAGATGGGCAGAGTGAATAAACCACATGTTCCAACTATGCAGCTTATAAGAGGCTCATATTACATTTAAAGAGACAAATAGGTAGAAGTGAAAGGATAAAAAAGGATATTCATGTGGGCGGTGCCTGTGGTTCAAAGGAATAGGGTACCAGCCCCATATGCCAGAGGTGGCGGGTTCAAACCCAGCCCTGGATAAAAACTGCAAAAAAAAAAAAAAGACAGTAAAATATCAGACAAAATATGTTTTAAATGAAAAAAGGGGTTAAGAGACAAAGGGACAAAGAAGAATATTATATATCAATAAATAAATATTCAATAAACCAAAATATAACAACTGTAAATACATATATCTAATAAAAAGCCCTCATAACATATGAAGCAAAAATTCACAAACTGAGAGGATATATAAATAATTCTACAATTATTATTAGAGATTTTGATACCCCATTCTCACTAATGGATAATATACACACACAATACAACAAGCCAAATGGATATAACAAACATATATACAGAATGCTCTATCTACAACAATAGAATAAACTTTCTTCTCATGTGCACATGGCACATTTTCTAGAATAAATAACAAATAAGACCACAAACCAACTCTCAATAGATTTTAAAAATTAGATGATTTATAAAGTATCTTCTTTGAGTATGAGAGGATACAGTTAAAAATCAATAATAGAAATAAAACTTGAAAACTCACAAAACTGTACGAAATAAACAACACAATCTCAAACAATGGGTCAAAGAAGCAATCACACAAAAAAATTAGAAAATACTTGGAAATGAATGAAGATAAAACAAAACATGCCAAAACGTAAAGGACACTGTGAAAACTGGGGTAACGAGGCAATTTCTAGCTACACCTCATACATCCAAAAATAAAAATATCTCAAATCAACAAAACAAATTACAATACAACTTGAGGAACTTGAACAAAACAAAACTACACCGAAAGCTATCAGAAAGGAATGAATAAAGAAAAGAAAAAGATATTTTTTTTTAAAAAGGGAAAAACTGATAAAACTAAAATTTGATTCTTTGAAAAGATAGCAAAAATTGGCAAACCTATAGCTAGAGAGACTGATGAAGAAAGAAGGCAGTGGCAGGGAGGAGGAAAAAGCACAGACTCAAACTTTGAAACCCACAATAAAAAGAACTTTGGCCTTGGCAGGGTGGCTTATACTTGTAATCCCAGCTACTTGAAAGGCTGAAGCAGGAGGACCACTTGAGCCCAGGAGTGTGTGACCAGCCTCAGTAATATAGTGAGACACTATCTCTTAAAAAAAAAAAAAAAATCTGTAAAAAGAATATTGTATGGCAATAAATTGTATAACCTGAATGACATGGGAAATTCCTGAAAGCATAAAATGCACCAAGTCTAAACCACAAACAGGAAATGTGAATGGAAGTATAACTAGTAAGAAGATTGAATCAGCACCCAAAATCTCCTGATAAAGGAAAACCCTGGACCTGATGCCTTATAAGGGGAATTTAGCAAACATTTGTAGAATAACTAGCATCAATCCTTCGTAATTCTTCCTAAAACATTAAAGTGGAGGAAACACACCCTACCTCATACTTTATAAGTCCATTACTCTCACACCAAAGTCAGAAAAAGACTCTACGTGAAAAACACAGAACAATATCTTTCACAAACACTGATGTAAAAATCCTCAACCAAATATACCAAACCAAATTTAGCAGAACACTGTGGCCAAGTGAAATGTATTACTGTAATGCAAGAATGCTCAATATAAAAATACCAACCACGGTAATACACAACATTAACTGGATGAAGAATAATCATCTCAATGGATATAGAAAAGCAATTGACAAAATTTCCTAGCCTTTCTGTAGGAAAACACTCAACAATCTGAAAATTTCAATATAATAAAAGCCATATGTGAAAATCTACAGAGAACATCATACAAAGCAGTGAAAGACTGAAAGCTTTTCCTCTAAAGCTTCTACTCAGGAACAAGATGAGTTGGGCTGCTTCTGCCATATCTATTCAGTATAGTACTGAAAACCCCCATGAAGTAATTAGGAAAAAAAACATTATAATCGGAAAGAAAGACATAAAATTATCTCTATTGGTAGATGACATAATCTCTTTTTGTTTGTTTGACTTTTTTTTTTCTTTTTTTGAGACAGAGTCAACCAGGTTCTATCAACCAGGCTAGAATAGTGTGGCACAATCATAGATCATTACTGCCTCGAAATCCTGGACTCACGCGATCCTCCCACCTGACCCTCCTTACTAGCTAGGAGAACAAGTGCACAACGTCATTCCTGGATAATTTTTTAAAAATATTTTTGTAAAGATGGAGTCATGCTATGTTGCCGAGCTGCCCTCAAACTCCTAGCCTCAAGGTATCCTCCTACCTTGGGCTTTCAAAGTGCTGGGATTATAGGCATCCAGCCTAAATCACATAATCTTACATGTAAAAAGCACTAAATATTCCAAACACACAAAAATTCTAAATTAGTGAATTTAGCAAACTAGCAACATATAAAGTGAACATATATAAAAAAATCAAAATATTTAAAAGGTATCTTAATCAAGGAAGTGAGCCTTATACAGTAAAAACATTTCTGAAAGAAATGAAAGATGACATACATAAATGGAAGACATCCCATGTTCATGGATTCAAGACTAAATATTGTTAAGATGTCACTATTACCCAATGTGATCTACAGATTTAATTCAGTCCCTATCCCAATTCCAATAACATCTTTTATAGAACTAGAAAAACCCATTCTAAAATTTATGTAGAATAGCAAATGACCTCAATATCCAAAACAATCCTGAAAACAGAAAACAAAATATGAAGACTTATATTTCCTGATTTAAAAAATGCCCATGGAACAGGTGTGGTGGCTTATATGTAATCCCAGCACTCTGGAAAGCCAAAGGGTGGATCACATGAGCTCAGGATTTCAAGACTAGCCTGACCAAGAGTGAGAGTCTTTCTCTACTAAAATAGAAAAAGTAACAGACATTGTGGTGGATGCCTATAGTCCCAGCTACTTGGGAGGCTGAGGCAAGAGGAGTTCTCAAGCCCAGTGGTTTGAAGTTGTTATGAGCTATTATGCCATGGCACTCTACCCAGGGCAGCAGAGACTTCAATCAATCAATCAAGACTAGGAAGCTATCTATATCTTTGTTTACTATTGTAAACAAAACAGTATTGTACTGACATAATGACAGACTTAGAGGAACAAACCCTCGCATATATGCTCAAATGACTGTCCACAAAGGTACCAAGGTACCATTTCAGTAGGAAAAGGACAATCTTTTCAATAAATGCTGCTGGGAAAACTGAATATCCACAAGTAAAAGAAAGGAAATTGGGCCCTTCCTACCACATTTATAAAAGCTAACTCAAAATGGATCCAGGACCTAAAAGTAAGAGCTAAAACCACAAAAACTCTTAGAATAAATATAGGGCAGAAGCGTCATGATCTGGGATTTGGCAATTTTATTTTTTAACCTGACACCAAAGGTGCAGACAACACAAGACAATTTAGACAAATAGGATTTTATAAAAATTTAAAGTCAAAAAACAGTATCAACAGTGTGAAAAGGCTACCAAATGGGAGAAGGTGTTTTTGAATCATCTAGAATGTGTGACAAGGGATTCACATCCAGAACATATGGAAAATTCACAAAACTAACAAAATAAAATAAGATAAAATAAAATAAGTTTAATTCAAAAATGGGAAAAAATCATGGAAGAATCCTACATGCCCATCAACCCATGAATGGATCAATAAATTGTGGTATCTGTACACCCGGGAATACTATGCAGCCATAAAGGAAGATGGAGACGTTACCTCCTTCATGTTAACATTGATAGAGCTGGAAACTATTCTTCTGAGCAAAGTATCTCAAGAATGGAAGAAAAAGGATCCAATGTCTTACTATGAAACCAATTTATAACGTTCTTATGAAAGCTATAACCCAATTATATCCCAAGAAGAAGGGAAAAGGGGAGAGGGAGGAGAGGGGGAAGGTTGGGTAGAGGAAGAGAAATTGGTGGGACCACACCTATGGTGCATCTTACAAGGGTACGTGTGAAATTTACTAGGTGTAGAATATAAATGTCTTAACACAATAACTAAGAAAATGCCATGAAGGCTATGTTAAGCAGTTTGATGAAAGCATTTCAAATTGTATGTAAAACCAGCACATGGTACCCCATATTTGCATTAATGTACACAGCTATGATTTAATAAAAAAAAAAAATAGCCGGCATTGTGGCAGAGGCCTATAGTCCCAGCTACTTGGGAGGCTGAGGCAAGAGAATCGCTTAAGCCCAAGAGTTTGAGGTTGCTGTGAGCTGTGACGTCACAGCACTCTACTGAGGGTGACATACTGAGACTCTGTCTCCAAAAAAAAAAAAGTAATGTAGCAGTAAATAATGTAACCTAGTCATATGTACCCTCATATTAACTCATAATAAATAAATAAATAGATGAATAAATAAATGAAATAGACTGTAAAAAAAGTGGGGAAAAAAAAACCTTGAACAGACATCTTCTCTAAATAAGATGTCTAAATGACCAATAATCACATAAAAATATATTTAACATTACTAATCATTAGAGAAATGCAAACCCAAACTACAATGAGATACTTTCTCACATCTATTAGAATGGCTACTATGTTGAAATACAAAGAAGCAAACAAACAAGAAAACAGAAAATAACTGTGGGGGAGGGACAGGGAGAAAGCTGAACCCTTGTTCCCTATGGGTGGGAATATAGATCGTACACCTGCTATGGAAAAACAGGATGATGGTTCCTCAAAAAATTAAAACTAGAATTACCATCCAGCAATTCACTTCTGGGTATATACTCTAAAAAACTGCAGGCAGGGTCTTGAGAAATTATTTATAAATCCATATTCACAGGAACATTGTTCACATGTGTTCACCAACAGATAAATGGATAAGCAAAATGTGCTATATACATACAAGGAAATATTATCCAACCTTCAAAATTTTGGGAATTCTGATGTGCTACAACGTGAATGAATCTCAAGAACATCAAGCTAAATAAAGTAAGCCAGTCGCACAAAGACAGCGCTGTATGATTACAACTATAAAGTGCGTGTAGAGTTAAAATCATAGAGACAGAAAGTAGAATGGTGGTTGTCGGGGCTGAGTGAGAGAGGAAGAGGGAGTTATTGTTTAATGGACAGAGTTTCACTTTTACAAGATAAAATGAGTTCTCAAAACAGATGTTGGTGATGGTTGGACAACCATATGAATATACTTAGGGGCTCTGAATTGTAGACTTAAAAATGGCTAAGACAGTAAACTTTATGTTACATGTATCTTACCACGATTTTAAAAATGGGAATAAAAAGAACAAAGGAATTTCAAATCTCCCAGAATTTTACCTACTTGAAAGAGGTGGATGTCAGAAAGTTGTGGAAGGATCAGAGGAGGTGGCAAGCCCATATAAGAGTCATTTCTGTAGAACTGAGATCAGTCCATGTTGGGACTGCTGCTTACACTCACTAGAGTGTAATCCTCACTACAGAGAAACACAGTGGGGTGGAAATAGGAGGAGAAAGGGTCTCGTTTAATGAAGCTGGAACTCTATGAAGATACGTTCATGTAGTTTCCATGGCCCCTAACTGGTTTCTGTACCCACTGGGTAAGAAGAGAATTACTAAAGTGACACTTTATAACGTTCAGTGAGCTAAAAGGAAATGAAAACAACCCTCTAGGCACATCTCTGCTTATAAAATAGCTTGGTTTTAAAATGACAGTGAAAATGACAAGGTCTTCTGAATGTGCACAGGGAAATACTCTTCTGGCTGCTGCATTTTCTATTCAATTGCTTGATCATTTCTTCATGAAATCCATACCTCTGAGCCACCCCGGTACTCTTTAAAGTTCTAACACAGGACTTTGACCACAGTGTGGTCAGTTATGGTTTGAATGAATCTCTGTTTGGGAGAAGTGTGTCATTTTTTTGGTAATATTCGCCATACCATCAAATACTCCATTTAAAAGCCATGCAATTATTCCTTGCTGTAAGTATGGGGATGATACAATCGCTAATAAAAAGAACTAAAGTTCAAGGATGCTAAGATACTAACACAAATATTTTACTTTTTAAGATAAATCCTTTAATTACTGAATTAGGAATGCTATCATTGGGTATTTTCATCTGACTGTTAGCAAAAACCAGGAGACAGGGGGTTTAGGATTATCCTGCTATCACACTATTTCTATGGCTATAGCAACTGAGATTTAGTGCAAGGCTTAATCTGCCCCAAATCACATATCTTGATGTGTCATCTACAGTTCAGAAGGGAGATGGCTGTAGGACACATGAAGGTTTCTTCAAGCATTGTAGAGAATGACAGAAACTATCAGGAAAGGAGGGCATTTCTTCCTTATTTTTTTCCCTCTCTTAAACCAAATCCCTTATTTCAAAAAAATTACAGAAAACCATTTCTTACAATGTGAAAGCTTTCTTTCTGTATGACCCCATCCTCATTTTTTTTTTTTTTACTTACACTTCCATAGAAACTTTTTTTCTCCTAGGTATCACCAATTTTATTTATATAATTTATAGTAATAAAGATGGACATCTTTATTAAATTTGATAGGTAAGATACATGTGAAAATAAATTAAAAATATGGCCATAATTCTGTTTTAAAGGTCTGTAAATAGTTTTTCTATATTTTACCACCAAAGTGCCTTCTTTCAGTCTACAGAAATCTAGACAATTAACTTTCAAAAAAGAAGATGAACGCAATCTTGCAAAAGAGAAATCTACCACAGACCTCCTAAGACCAAATAATGAAAGTACATGGAAAGGAAAGTGATCATTGGTGTCCTGTTTCCTTAATTAAAAAGGAATAGTAACAAAGTAACAAAGCAGGGCCAGCGAAAGAGAGAAATAGATTGGTGTTTCTCTAAAATGGTTCTAACCTTACCTGGGCCACTTAATACCATGGAAACCTGTAATGTTGCTTCACCTCTATACTTCACCAGTACAAGATGGACGAGTATTCTCACCCCTCCCTTTTCAGAATCATTTAAAGACTCAAGTGAGAAAAAGGATTTTAAAGCCTTTCATTAAAAAAAAAAAAAATTAAAAATTTGTAAAATAGGAGGTCTTGGGCAGGTCAAACTCACAAAAGCTAATGATAAAATAATGATAATAATAATGTAAAACGTGCTATAGACAAGAGTACATTTTAAGTTATCTAGCAAGAGCACAAAAATACTTGACATCTGAGTGGATCAAGTAAAATCAACTATGCACAAAAAACCTTCATGAGACATTAGAATTTCAAAGTACTATATTCGGAAATGAAGTATGAGTTAATGCCCCAGGTTTTTGGTCCTGGCATCCTCTACTCCCTCTTTCCCTGCTTCTTTCAGAACAAGTTGTTTTGCACCCATGTTGAGTGGATTATGTAAATTACACAAGAACTAAAGGATTTGTGAGCCCAACAGGGCCTCCTTACCAAATCCACGAATAAGAAGTACATGGTACAATCTGTGAGGGGTCTGTCAGAGAATATGCAGGAATGGAAGACAGACGTGCTTATCTCCACTAAAGAATTACAAAGAAAGCCACCTCAATGGTCCCTGGCCACTGGCCATCAAAAAATACTGTTGATGACTTGAGTCGCTTTTTGAGGATTTAAGAGTATCTGCCTTTGCCCATTTGTAAAATGTCCCTGACATTCCTTTTGTTTTTGTCTATTTAAAAATAAATTACTGCTTCCATGGTATTTGTGAAATCTAAACAAAGTGCCTCAACTTTGAGCTTCCCATCTTTTTATTCATGTGTTAAATTACATTTGTGCTGTTATAATGTATTTTGCAAATTGCAAACACCATGAAATTATAAAAAAAAAAAAAATGATGTTTTATTACCAAGGCATTGAATTTTACAGCTGTAAGAAATCTACCTGATTATTTAATTCAATCATTCATTTTACAGAAAAAAATAGTGGGAGTACTTTTTTTCTTGCAAAAACACATAAAATCCTCAAGCATACAAAAATAAAGGACGGGATCACTGGTGAACTGTGGGGAGGGGTGTACTGATCCCACGGCAATGACGGGTGCCGCAGAACCAGCCCAGAGACCTGCAGGCCCAGAATATCATGATCATATCAGAACTTACTCAGTCTTAGGGTGAGTCAGTCACGTACACTATTCCCTAAGTGTATTATTTCTTTGAAATGTCACAACAATCCAAAGAGGTAAGCATATTAATTATGCCCATGTTACAAAAGATTAAACTGGGACAAAGAATGGTTAGACAGCACAGCCACAGGGGGTCAGACAATGAAGTTCACGGATTCATCCTCAAAGAGCACTACATACCTCATTTTTAAATGTCACTATGATCACCAGAGGGCCAACGGGAGTGTTTTAAGGTGACCATAGTGATATTCAGCAGTGAGATATGTAGGTCTTTTTCGAGGGTGAGTTCACAAATTCATTGTCAGACCTCATAGTCCTGCAGCTAGTGAGCATGGAGCCAATGGCAACCCAGGAAGCCTGGAACTCGCATTTGCAGGGTGAACTGTGTTGTCCCTAACTTTCCTTGGCTTAGCTGATGTAATCTGGGAGCACTTTTCTATGATGAGCCCCCCAGAGGCAGCAGACCCAGGATGAGATAAAGAGCAAAAGGAATCAGAATCTGAACTGACCTCAAGGTACCATGGCAAAAAGTGTGAGGGGCGGGGGAGGTTCTCTAGAAGGGAAGTTGGGGGTATATACCGTATAAGCAAAGTCAGCCAAAAGAGCTGTGAAATCAGGTGATGAGGTCATCCTTTTTGTTAAAAAGGACTCTGCCACAATCCTGAATACTCTTGATAATGGTCATTAAGAAGCAGAGGCCTGGGTGGGAAAGAAATAAAGGAGGAAACTGAAAAGGGAGGACTCCCGGAAAGGCCCCCACACAGAAGGGCCGGCTCCCCTCCACTTGGCTTGTATGTAGGGCTTTCTGGTCTCCCTGTGCATCCCAAACCGATGTAATATCCCAGGAGCTGGCATAACACATGCTCATCAGCTCCTGGCCCTGGCCCCTGTATCTACATCGGGCACCTCTTGTGCTGGCCTCCTCTCTTAATTACACATACCAGGTGAGGACTAAATGCATATATCCTAGGGTCCCTCTGCTTTTTAAAGGACTAAGTGTTCATGATTTAGACAAAAGGTAAAGTTTGAAGTGTAAGGTAGTTAAGTCACCCCAAATAACAGATCCAAAGCCACCCTCTACCAAACATTCTCCCCAAATGCAGATGGATACCACATTTGTAAGTCAAAAGCAGAAGATCACCACAAACATGATAGAAGTAAAGAATAGGAATTCCTCCATACTGGAGAACAAGTGAAAAAAGAAGATCATTATGAATGACAGAGAAAAAAATCCAACACAGTGGAGTAGGAGCCCATAAAGAAGAAAAAAGTCAAATGAAATAGTCAAATGCTTTTTCTACACAATATTTCCCCCCCCACCCCGCAAGGAATTTTCTGTGTTGCTAAAAAATGCTCCTCCTTCAAATCAAACAAAATCACTGAATTCTGAGAAGGAAAAGTAGGTTGACTCAGAAGGGAACTGTATCCAGACACAGTGTAGTGTAATTGCTGAATCCAACAAATAAAACTTACAGGCCAAATAAGGAAAAGTTACTGGATTGGAAAAAAATGTTACTGAGATTGGCATCTGAGTTCATCCGCAGCACTGAACACTACAATGACACTAAATGACAGTGTTTAAATCTTCGTATATTTGATCCATTAATTCAACATCTAGTCAAATTTTTAATCTCATATGAAGGCGAAAATAAGTCATTTTCAGATATAGAAAGACTACAAAATCTATCACCCGTATAACCTTCCCATCAAGGAGACAGTGATGAAGGGTTGTGACAAAAAGAAAAAGTAGGGAAGAAATCAGGATAATGAAAAAAAAAAGAAAGAAAAAACTGCACAATAAACAAGTAAAAGTTGTAGTTTTATTATTACTAATGTTGTACAACTTAGTGCAAGAAGCAATTCTTGAAAGAGATTGGCTATAAAGTTAAAACTATCACAACACATTCTCAACACCGAGAATAATGCTTGGGAGAAGGAAGGGAAGAGAAGTAAGTTCAAGCTTTCATTCTCTGGGGAAGGAGGTGCATATGCAGATTATAATTTCCTTTGTATAGAAAGAAGCATATTTGAAACACCTAATCTGTATTGTTTGATTTGTTTATATTATGTTCATACAAGGGGGAAAATACGCTTTACTTTTTTGTAAGTAAAAAAAGAATAATAAATACATTTCAGCTTTGAAAAAACAACCAAGGCTCATGATGGGATAAAAACTTACACTGACTCATAAATAACCATCAGCAGTTTCATTTCATTTAGCTTTGAGCAAAGGAAATAGTCTGTTATATGCAAGCAATTACTCTCTATATAGAAACCCAAGAACTAAAGCAAAGCTAAACTCATCAGTTATCCCTACATATAGCAGAACTAAGCGCCACCAGTTTCCCATAAGACGTTTTTTGTCCAGCACTTAAAAAATTTTTTATACTCCAGAGATGGTGTAAGTGTTGCCTTAGATCATTTCAAGGTAATGAGGATAGCAGTGAGAGGTAATCCGCATGATTAGGGTGGGGAGGTGGTGTGTGGATGTGTAGACACACTCCTCTCTCAATCCCAGGGGAAAGGAAAGGTTTCCCTCTTTAAGTTAACTCTTAAAACACAGGAGAAGCTACGCCATTTCATGGGAAAAGGCCCCATGCTAAATGTAACAACAGAACACTCCCTGTTGACTCTGAGTCTGCTACCGTCAGAGATATTTTTACAAGTCCAGACACCAAAACTTTCCCTCTTTTCTCATCCGAATAACCAATCAGAGAATGATTCAGCGCACAAAGAAAACAGGAAAACGTTGACGTTCACATGTAGAGAGTCACCTCCACCGGAGACATCAACACGCCGATGGGCCTGCCCAGCCTTGCTGACCTACATACGTGGACCATAAAAGTCGGGGATAATTGAAAAGCAAGCTGCTGCTGCTGCTGCCAGGATCACAAACAACCTGCAAATCAGCTACATCTTGCTGACCCAAAAGGAATCGGCAAAGGTCCGGGAAGAAATCAGCGCCCGCATCACTCCTTTGGTATGTTTCCACGGATCAAGAGATCCCTGCAGAGAGCAAGCACTTCACGGTGCATTAGGATCTCACTGACTATTTTGGTTTTGTTCTGGCAACACTGTCCATGACTTCCACTCTTAACCTCAGTAGCCTGGATCTCCTTTTCCCCCAGCCTCCCCTTCCTCATCACGCTAACAAGCAAAAGAAGGAACAACCGATAAGATAAGATTATGTCCAAACCAAAGAAAGCCAGCCCAGCTTCCAATTTCTGTTCGTTCGTGAATGACTGTAACCAAGGCTGTTGGCCCAGGTTCTTTATGCTTAGAAGTAAAATCCTGTCGTTCGATACCTGTGACCATGACAGTATGAGACAGAATCTCAAGACACAAATTCCAGCGCCCTTCCTACTAAACTACTTCAATAGATTTTCAAACTATCATGCTTACATGAAATAAATTAAATGGGTAAGAAGAGAAAACGATTATAACCCACCATGGACCAAGCACATTCTCCTAAGAATAGGACTGAGTTTGCTTCAGACCTTGTGAGGCTGATTTTAAAACAAATGATTTCAGAGGTTTCTTCCTCGCCCTTTCCACTAACCCTAGGTATCGTGTATGTCACTCTGTCCTCACTTTCTCATTAGAGAAGTCCTCTCTTTCAGGTAGTTTAGTGACCAATTCCTTGAGGAGCGAGCACCTATCTCTCTTCCTAAACTTACCATCCTTCTGACTTTGCATCATTCTTTAAGAGGGTAGGAAGAAAATCAGTGTGAGAAAATTGTAAAGGCAAAATTTTCAGTTCAATTAGAAAAGTAAATTTTTAACATTTAGAGTAATCAGCAATGAGCAAAACCAGTCTGCATTCTGGAGTCAAGGGATTGGGATCATCCTAGTAAACAATGGCCATGTTGCCTGAATGAAAAGAAAGGAGACTGAAGATCAGAAGTTTGCAAGCACCAGATAGGGGGCAAATAAAAGGGAGCCACAGGGCTGGGCCCCAGTGAAAGAAGCATAGGCAGCAGTTGTCAAGTAGAGTTGTCATGAAGAAAAGTCAAGCAAAGAGGTTGTAAAAAGTGGAAATTAAGGGGCAGTGCCTGTTGTTCAGTTGGTAGGGGCCCAGCCCCACATACCAACCTTGGCAGGTTAGAACCCGGCCCTGGCCAAACTACAACAAAAAATAGCCAGGCATTGTGGCGGGCACCTGTAGTCCCAGCCTCGGGAGGCAAGAAAATCACCTAAGCCCAAGAACTGGAGGTTGCTGTGAGCTGTGACATCATAGCACTCTACTGAGGGCGATAAAGTGAGACTCTGTCTCTTAAAAAAAAAATGAAATTAAACATTTGCATTCATGAATTTAAAGACATCAGAAAGATCTCAAGGAAGTTCACTAGAAAACTCAGAATTGTTTCCATGGCTTTCCTACAAGTGCAAAATATTTTGCCTTATAGTACATTAAGTACAGTCTATTTGGTATCCATCAACATATCTGGGGGTGTCACTCAGATGTTTAAAATAATAGGAACACCTGCAAAAAATAGTGCATGGTTTCAGAACCAAAGGGTAGACTCCACAGCTGGAAATTCAAGTCCTGTTATACCTGTTTGTGCTTTCCTCCTCTGTGCTTTTATTCTTTTTACCATATTGTTGAAAAATCCATTCCTCTCTCTGAAAGTTAAGATCCTACCCAGCCATCAGAGCTCAGTTCAATTACAATTGTCTCTAAGAATCCACCTTGCATATCCTCAATCATAGCTAATTTATGTCCCATATCCCCCACCATTTTATGCTTGTGATCAAAGCTTAATGACTACAGCATAATTTATTATGAAACACCTTGATTGAAGGTGCTTCTCCAAAACTTGATTTTGAGTACCATATCCCTTTTTTTTGAGACAGTCTCACTCCATCTCCCTCAGTAGAGTGTTGGTGTCACAGCTCACAGCAATGTCAAACTCTTAGGCTTAAGCAATCCTCTTGCCTCAGCCTCCTGAGTGGCTAGACTATATGTGCCCACCACAACACCTCACTATTTTTAGAGATGGGGTCTCACACTTGCTCAGGCTGATCTTGAACTCTTGAGCACAAGTGATCCACCAGCCTTGGCCTTTCAGAGTGCTACAATTCCAGGCATGAGCCACCACACCCAACCTGATCCATGTTTTAACCCTTCAACATTGCCTCATGTAAACTAGTTACCTATAAACACTTTGGTAAATTGGGGAAAAATTATAAGATTAAAACAAACAAACAAAAAAAGGAATGTGAAGGTATAATCTCTAATTCACTTGTACACCTGAAATTCTATGAGACATTTTCCTCCTTTGTAACTATAATAACCAACATTGTATACTTGCCCAGGGGCTGGTTGAAAATAGAAAGAAAATGCCAGCAATGGCATCGGATCAGAACAAAGCTGCCAGTCCCAAGTTTGAGACTTGGAGCACTAGACTTATGATGCCAAGTTCTAAGGCTAGAATCTCTAGCTCAGGTGTCTACTTATAGAAGGTACTCAGTTGACACTGAATGAATGAAGAACAAGGGAATGAATAAAGAGGCTGTTAATAGTCACTCCAAGCGTCACAGACACTTAGGTCAAATTGATCCTGACAGTAAAGCAAACACAATCTTTCATTTGTTTTCCAAAATTCAGCTTTTCCTATAAAATTGAGAATTGTCAAAACAAGAATCCTTGGTACCAAGTATTATTTGCCTTTGCAAAGAAAATAAAAAAGTTTATAACACATACAAAACAATCAGAGAGCCAAGCAAAATTCCAGAAGCATCTGGTCCTTCCAGATAAAAGCAGGCAACCCCTACTGTGAGGCTCAGAGCCTTACAGTGCCACAGAAGACAAAAGCAAAATCAAATTCACAGGCCATCTGGGACAGTGGGAGGAAGGTCAAGTCCAGCAGTTAAGATTTCTCAAATGCATTAGGACTTCTAAAACTACAAGATCTATAATTCCTTCGGTCTCAGTTTCCCAATTTCTAATAAAAGGGAATTAATTCATTCTGCACATACTCACAAAGGCTGCAAGGAGATGCCTGGCTTCAGGGTGGGACTAAAGGATCTCCAAGGTCCCTCTCAGATCTGAAAATCTTAGAATTCTTACAGTCACACTTAGTACACATTCTTTTGGCCCCAACCTGAAAATTCAGCTGAAAATATAAACAAATAACTACATAAATACACATATTTATCAGCTATAATTTGGCCATGGCAACATGGCATCATGGCTGAAAGGAAAAAGAGCAAAGTTTTCTGCAGGGAGGATGGGTGCGGTGGGTTATGCCTATAATCCTAGCAGTCTGGGAGTCAGAGGTGGGAAGAATGCTTGAGCTCACAAGTTCAAGACCGGCCTGAGCCAGAGCGAGACTCTATCTCTAAAAATAGCCATGCACTGTGACAGGCACCTAAAGTTTCAGCTACTTGAGTTGAGAGGCTAAAGTAAGATGATTGCTTCAGCCCAAGAGTTTGAGGATGCTGTGAGCTATAACGCCCTGACACTCCACTGAGGGTGACCAAGTGAGACTCTGCCTCAAAAAAAAAAAAAAAAAAAAAAAGTTCCTGCAGTGATCATACTACTTTTGGCTACAGTAAGGTCATATCTAAAGGTATGAAAATATGGCCAGAGCAGGGCCACACCACAGTCACAGGCCAACCTCTCACACACAAGCAAAGGCCATGTCTGGTTTCTTTTGAACTCACCAAGACCACATGAAGAACCTCAAAAATAACATGTCGCTTCCTACCAGATTTCTCCATGTGCATTTGGCAAACTTTATTTTCTATCCCCCTCCCTTCTGTCTGACAGGGAACAACATGGCAACAAGCTGTACTTGTTTAGTTCCTTTCTCCTCAAAAACAAAGCCATGGACTTCGATACATTTGCCAGAACAAGGTCCACACAGAAAAAGAAAACCCCATTTTTTTTTTAATGAAACCTACTGGCAAAGCCTTATTAATGTTCTTACATAGTAATGCCTACTACAAATCAAAATATCTGTATAGCCATTTCAGTTTACTCTTTCAAATCCATCTGTATTTCATTGAATTGTTAATGGGCCAGGCGTGGTGATTCACACCTGTAATCCTAGCACTCTGGGAGGCCCAGGCAAGTAGATCCCTTGAGTCAGGAGTTTGTGACCAGCCTGAATAAGAGCGAGAACCCATCTCTACTAGCTGGGCATGGTGGTGGACACCTGTCGTCCAGCTACTGGGGAAGCTGAGGCAGGAGGATCGTTTGATTTAAGCATTTCAAGAGGCTGTGAACTACAAAGTCAAAGCACTCTAGCCTGGGTGGCACAGCAAGACTGTATCTCAAAAAAAAAAAGACCTTGGGATGTTTACCTGGCTTTTAACTATGAGGAACCTGGCACCAGACAGTGTGGTTTGCACACGATCACACATCTAGAATAAGCTGTGTACCCAGCTTTCAAACACAAGTCTTCTGTAACTGGTTCAAACAACCTTTTGAGAATTCAAGATTTAAAATGCAACTAAATAGCTTCCACAACAATCCAAGAGAAGAAATACAGTAAGTGAATTTTTTAGTCATGCATATTAAACAACATAACAAAATACCAACCTCAACAAAATAAGAGCAAAGTTATTTAAAAAGCAAACTCTAAGGATTTATAAAAAATGTTATTAATAATCGCTAAAACCAAGTATAGACATGATCCATGACAGTACAGTCTTCAAACCAAGAATCCAAGCAAAGACTCAATACCTTTCACAATAGCAGCAGAGAGAATAAAACACCTCGGAATACTTTTCATTAAGTAGCTGAAAGGCCTCCACAGGGAGAGGTACAAAACACTAAGGAAGGAAGCTGCAGAGGACACGAGCAGGAACCTTACACATTCAGAGCAAATTGGGAGGCGTCACTCTATACCAGACTCCCAGCTATACTACAAAACAGCATGGGACTGGCACAAAAAACAGAGGCCAAGACCTATAGGTCAGAACAGAGAACCCAAGTATAAAAACCATGCTCATATTTCCATCTGACATTTGATAAAGCAGACAAAAACGGGCACTGGGGAAAAGAATCCCCATTTGATAAATGGTGCTGGGAAAACTGGATAGGCATAGGTAGAAACCTGAAAAAGGATCCATACTTCTCATCACTCACAAAAATTAGTTCACGATGGATAATCAACTTAAATGAAAGGCAGGAAACTGTAAGAATTCTAGACGAAAATTTTTGAAAAAACCCTTACAGACATTGGCCTAGGTAAAGAATTTATGAAAAAGACCCCAGAAGCAATTACAGTAATAACAAAAGCAAATAAATGGGACCTGATCAAATTGAAAAGCTTCTGCACAGCCAAAGAAGCAATCAACAGAACAAACAGAAAACCTACAGAATAGGAGACGATATTCGCATGCTATACATCCAATAAAGGGCTGATAATGAGAATCTACAAAGATCTCTGGCACATCGGCAAGAAAAAAATCAAACTGCTCCATTAAAAAGTGGGCAAAAGACATGAACAGAAACTGTTCAAATAAAGTTAGACTGATGGCCAACAAACAAATGAAAAAACGTTCAACACTTCTAACCATTAAGGAAATGCAAACCCAAACCACAATGAGATATCACCTAACTCCAAAGAATGGCTCTTATCACAAAGTCCCAAAACCACAGGTGCCTGCAGGGATTCAGAGAGAAAGGTACATTGTTGGTGGAACTGCAAACTAATACAACCTTTATGGAGAGTAGTATGGAGCTACCTCAAAGAACCAAAAGCAGACCTACTATTTCATCCACCAATCCCACTATTAGATATTTACTAAAAGAAAAAGTATATATATCTTTTTTTAAAGACACTTGTACTTGAATGTTTATAGCAGCACAATTCATAATCACAAAGATGTGGCATCAACCAAGTGCCCACCAATAAATACATGAGTGGATTCATAAAATGAGGTCTATGTATACCACGGAGTATTACTACTCAGTCCCCCCCCACACACACACACAAAGAGATCTAGTATCTTTTGTAACAACCTGGATGGAACTGGAGACCATTTTTCTATGTGAAGTATCACAAGAATGGAAAAACAAACCCCACATGCTCCCAATACTAAATTGGAACTAATCGATCAACACTTACATGCACATATGGAAATAAAATCCAACGAAAATCAAGCAGGTGGGAGGGGGCAGGAGGAGATCGGCAAATTCACACCTAACAAGTACAATGTACACTGTCTGGGTGAAGAACACACTTATAAATTTCACTCAATCTGTACAAATGCAAATTATGTAACCAAAACATGTGTACCTCCGTAATATTCTAAAATAAACCTTAAAAAAAAACTTTTAAAATGACTGAAAATAAGAAAAAATCTATCACATTTTTATTTGCTCAGGTTTCTATCTGTTGCATAAAATAAACATAAACTTTGTAGTGCTTATGTTGATTATTGGCATCTGATCTTTGATTTTGTTAGCCTACGGTAAAATAAAAATCCAGACAATTTGTGATATACATATGAAAGGCAAAAAGAAAAAGTTAATAGGCTTTAAAGATCTAGACTTTAAACTGAATTGGAATGGATTAGTTAAAACTTGAACTTACTAATTTCAGCTGATCAAAGATATAAAAAGCTTCTTCTCTTTACTACATGGAAATATACTCCCCAGAAGAAGATCACATGACCATTCTCTCCTCTCCATCAATCTCTGTTTTAATGTCACTTTCTCAGTGAAGCACTCTTATCCTTGCTTGCTCTAGATAAGACACATCCCCTTCCCTTTTTCCTCAGCCACAGCACGCATGAATTCTAGTGTACATTGTAATGTATGTATTTCGTTTACTTCCCCTAGTTCCACTAACTTGTACGTTCCATGAGAACAGAGCTGGGTCTGTCTTTTTGCTATAAAATTCCTAGTGCTCAAAATACCCACATATGAACACAGAGTGCATAGTATTTGTTGAATGAATTAATCATTTCTTCCATTATCTTCTCCAACCCAAAATTTAGGAGAAAGAAATTTAGACGATAGACTGAATTACTTAAGTTGTTATTTCCTATACCTTAGAATAAACCTCCATGCACCACCAACTCATTACTAATCTTTCACTTACATCCTCACTCAGTGGTTCTCTAGTCTTATTATTTTTAAATAAATACCAGACATCATTCCATTTTATCCACAAATACTTCTGGTTTTCTAAAAGGAAGAAGAAAGACCATTTATTTTCTTTAATATGTCTATACTGACATAATCACATCTAAAAATGTAACAATAATTCTATGACTTTATTAGTTTTTCTTCCTGACATGTAGGAGTTCTTCAGCCTAAAAGGTGGCAGCTGGTTACCAGTCACCTACAATTATAGTCTGAGAATTACTTCTACTTTCTCTTCTAACTTTATCCCTGAGTTACTTTACAATCACCAATCTCTGGAACATAAATGACTTATTTAATTGGTATATGTCTATAATATGCATCCTTGAAACTATCCTGAATAGAAAGCCCTAAGGATTTTTGATGTTGCTTTGCTAGAAAAATGTTTCTGACCAATAGGACGTACAGTGACAGACCAGAGCCTTAAAATGTCAGCCACACTCACGTAGAACCCAAAATTTGTACACAGAGAGCAAAGACAATATTGTGTGTTCCCAACAACAAAATGTGGACTTCTCAAATGGCATTCCTAAAAAATGGCTTTGGATTTTAAAACAAGATTAGTAGGTAAAAGGATTGCCAGAGCTTCAGAGAGTTAAGCCAGCCAAACTCTGAGAAGCTTGAGTTGGGCATTTTGCCCTAAAGTGCCTTAGTTCTCTGTAAGTTGTGAAGCTCTCTTCAGGCTCTGAATGAATGCTTACCCACCAGTGAAAGATCCCTAAATTTGTGAGCTTCCTAGCATGGCTTACAGACCACAGCTCTTACCTGCACTTTGAAACTGCCTTCATCAAGAGGTGGCGGAGGAGGGAAGTTTCCAGAGCCTGGTGGAAGGGCACCGGGGTCATCCAGAGGTGGAGGTGGGGGTGGAAGAACATCGCCTGGAGAAAGGAAACGCACACACAAAGTTAACAGGGACACGGCTTTGCAGAACTTTTAAAAAAGGTGTATTTGCTGGCATTTTAGCCCCTTCTAATTGGCTTTGACATGTAATTTTTTGCCTTGTATAGTAATTATTCCCTATCTTAGTTCACCTCAGTTTAATTAGTAGCCTTAACTTTCAGAAGAAAAAGCACAGATTTGATATTTAAAAGTGGCATAAAAGCTAGTCAAGAGGGGTCAAATACATGAACTAAAAGCAGGGAATCAGCTTGGGGTGGAGGATGGGGTTACTGAATTATGTAAGACTTGGTGCTCACCCTCAATAAATTTGCAATCAAATAGAGGAGGAAAAATGCATATCCAAGTAAGGAAAATACAAGGTGAAATTTATGAAAATGTACAAATAAACTTCCAGAAATTAAAATAAACTGTATGTCCAGGTGGAGGTACAAGGGAGGTTGCACTGGACCATATAATTGCCCTGAAACATTATGATGGAGAGAGCAAATCTACTCTTGGAGATAGACAGGAGATCACAGGCATAGAGTTCAAAAGCATCAGGCTATTGAGAAGAAACAGCAAATCACAGCATAACAAAAACATAAGCATGTGAAATAATACTAGTAAGGTATAAAAATTAGAGTGTGATGAAAATAAGCTTTTAAGTGTATTATACCTCTGGCAAAGGGTTTAAATTTTATCATGCACACACGGAATCCACCAAGGATGTCAGAGAAATGAAGGAACACTTGTTACAACACAATTTACTAAAGACTATTCTAAAAGTATTTGCAGGACAGATTAGGAGAAATAGGAATAAGAAACATCCACATTAGAAATTGACAATCACAGCAGGTAGTAAACAGACTCTGGGATCCCAAAAAACTCTGACCAACAAGAACTGCATGCAGTAGTTAGATTGTTGAAGGAGTGCATATAATCTCTAAAATCAGAGTGAGTAGACACATGTGTCCATGGTTCATGGTACAAAATCTTTTTTAATAATCTTTGCAAGAAATTCTACTGGAAAAACAGAAACTTCCATCTTTAACTCCTTTCTCTATTTGTCTTTTTAAAAATAACATTTTTGGCGTGAATGGGGAAGTGGCCTTCTCTGATTATGAATGCGTAGCTTTTCCTGGCATTCCAGTCATTCAGTAGTTCATGGCAAGGCAGCCATCTCCATCATCTATCTCCATCATTAAATGAATTGCTTTTGGATAATGGTAAAACCATGACTTTGGTCTTCAGAAAAGAAGAGTCTAAGAATTGAAGGATGGGATCAATGGAAAGATGGTGAATTCTTTTGGTTGTTCTGATTTGCCTTTGAAATGGTTAGGGCGGGTCCTATTTGCTTTATAAATAAGTCTTAGAATTGGAAGAGTAGCTAACTGCTCCCAAGTCTAGCTCCCAGCCAAATCCAGTCAACCATACCATCTCTAGAGCATTGTGCTTCCTAGACTTTCACAATGCCAGGTCGAGTGCTAAGATGTGCATACTCCACCTCTCATTCATATAAAAACTCTATGCTTATGGTTCTTGATCCTCAGAGTTCATCTGAATCTCTGAAAGGACTTGTTAAAACACAGACTATTGGGTCTCAACCCTGGAAAGTCTGATTCAATAGTTCTGGGGTGGAGCCCAATGACCTGCATTTCTAATAAGTTTCTAGGTGATTCTGACATGAGTATGTCTGGAACAACACTTTGAGAACCACTGTACTAAGCAAAGTACCATATTATTTCTATTTTAGGTCTAAAGGATTAGAAGAATTTGATATATTATGTCACAAAATAGAAACTCCAGGTGATGGGGAGAGGTGAAATGAGTGAGTTAATCAGTCAATGAATCAATCATTCAATCCCAGTCAACTCTAATGTGTAGCCAAGATTGAGAAACTCTCATTTGGCAACAACTGCAAGAACAAATATTTAATACCCGTTAAGAGAACTGTCACCCAGTTCTTTTCTGCTTTTCAAAGGTATAAGTATGAGAAGCATGCTCACAATGACCCCCTAAGCCACAAGGCAAAGGGGGGTTAGGCTGCTGAAGACACAACGACCAGACTCAAGTTCCCGGCTAATTTTCTCGCTTTACACCACATCTGGACCTGGATCTTCATCAGACCCATTCTAAAAATATATTTCTGAGCACTTTCTTTTACTTCCTTGGATTCTGTTATGTCGTGAAGAATTGTCAGGACATCTGACAGAATCAGGACTGAACAAACTCTTGGAGATCATATTATCAACCAAGCCCATGAAAGCCACATGAAAGTTCCAAAATGTCCCAGATAATTAATCTTAAAATAAAATGTATGACTTTCTGTCCTTTCCAAGGATATCCTTCCTTACCCAGTTTCTCGAATGGAACTTAAACATAGCAAGACATGCCATGATGATAATCCTCAGGGTATAAAAAGGAACAGGAAAAAAAAATGAGATGTATTCTTTCAAAACATAACTGAAAACAACATAGACTATATATTCTAGGCAAAATTAGGAAGATTTTTAAAAGCCCTCATGATAAACGAATAATAATAATCTGCTTTCTTTAGATCAACTACTGCACCAGAACAAAGTTTTTAGTTTTTCAAGCACAACCATTAAAGACTTCTTACTGCATTCTTTAGAGAGAAGCTCACATTTTCAAAAGAGGTAGAGGAATGGGTAATTGTCTCGAAAACAGATACAAGTGTGAAAGGGAGAGAAAATGGGCCTCTTTGGAGTTAAGCATAAACTAATTGGGAGAGTTGGAAGGAAAAACTCTTTAACAACTACCCTAAATCAGACTAAAAGTTATAAGAATTCTGACTTACACTACATCATTTTAATATGAGAGTAAACAAGAAGATGCTTCAAAGTTGTAGTAAGAATAAGCTTAGCTTAAGATAAGGCAGAATTTCCATGTTTAAGGAATATGGGAAAATAACAAAACACGTGTGTATATATGAGTGGGCTAAGGGAGAAGGAGATCCCTTGCATTAAAGTATATTTTTGAAAATAATGAAACAGCACAAAGCTTAACTGCTTAGGTGGTGACCGTGCTGGAGAAAAACACCCAGAGGAATGAGAGGCATCCCCGCCAGCTGGCAATGCTAAGGTGCAGACCTCACCATGACCCTGTCCTCTCTGCCTTGCAGAGGAATCACAGTTCAACTCCCAAACCCTGTCATCTTCAAGGGTATTGGGAAAATTCAGGCAAATGCACCCCCCCATAAACCCAGCATGAAGTAACTGGCAGTAATATTGCATGTATCAAATTTAGGATAAAATCCAAATGGCCACAGACACATGCCTACAAACTGGTTCACTCCATTCCCTCACCCGCTAAAGCCAACTTACACACAAAACGCATGTATGTCTCAATTTCCATGTAAAATGGTTTCCTTGAAGTTACATAGCTAGTGAAATACAGAGCTAGTAATTGGGGTTGATATGGACCAAAGCGAGTGAGATCCTTCTTAACTTCTCTCCAAGGTGGAGTGAGAACTTTCTTTTACTTCCTTGGATTCTGTTATGTCGTGGAGAATTTAGCTTTAGATTTAGCTTTTTTCATCAGCTTTAGCACGTGAGGGAATGGGGGAACGGAGTGAATCAGTCTGTCGGATGTCCTGACAATTCTCCACGAGGTAACAGAATCCGAGGAAGTAAAAGAAAGTTCTCACTCCACCTTAGAGAGGAGTTAAGAAGGATTTCACTCGCTTTGGTCCATATCAACCCAAATGACTCAGCCAATGTTCAGAAGGATTTTCCTTTATGCCAGAGGTAGCACCATGAGGTGCTAAAGGGTAAGTGGGGCAAATAAAGTATTACATCACTTATTTTCAAACACGGCTCTCTGCCAATTTACTTCAAAAAATACGCTATTGTGTACATTGTTAACTGAAAAAGTGTTGAGGAGAAACTCTAGAAAACCCAGCGATGCATCCTGTTTTCTCAAGCTTTCCTTTCCCACGAAGGGGTAGGAAGGCCGTGGCACTGAGAAGCAGGTGTGGGTAACTGGTACCAGTTGGGTTATGATCAAATATCGTTACCCTGGCACATGCGTCCAGCAGCCAGGAAAGGAATCAACCCCAGCGCAGGACTTGTGTACCCTTGCATGAAAGAAAAGGCTTCACCGAAGGAAAAAGTAACAGGAATATACCTGCAAAGGAGGTGAAATACTGGCTATGGTTGATAAGAGTGGAAAATGCAGCAATTAAACTCAGACCATTGTCAAGTTTAAATTCATTTTCAAGGAAGAAAGGGAAGGAGAGAGGGAGAAAAAGAAAGCCAACGCTTTCTTTCTTCCTCATTCAAATGCTGTGCAACAGTGGTTCTCAACCTTCCCAATGCTGCGAACCTTTAATACAGTTCCTCACGTTTTGGTGACCCCCAACCATAAAATTATTTGCTTTGCTACTTTATAATTGTAATTTTGCTACTGTTATGAATCATAATGTAAATATCTGATATGCAGGATGGTCTTAGGCGACCCCTATGAAAGGGTCAGAACCGCTGCCGTGAAACCTGCACACAGACCCAGAGACTTAGATAGCAATCCCCTTTCGTGCCTCCTAGCCGGTGCTATCACAGCACCTATGCTATTCGATTGCTTTTATGTGTGGCCGTCACCTTCTCCTACTTAGAACCAAAGCTTCTTATAAGTAGAGCCCACTCTTGATTTAGTATCTTTATATCCCTACCACCTGGCACAGGGCTTGGGTCACAATACTCTCTCAATAAATGTAGGTTCATAGGTTCAATGATTGAAAAAATGAAAAGCTATTCAACTGCTCGATGGAAGTTAAAAAGAAAATGATACGTCTTTGACCGGTACTTGTCAAGAGGCAGTGTTAAAATCACCAGGCGACCTAGCTAAAATGCAGACCCTGATCCAGGAGGTCTGGGCTGAGGCAGGAGCTTCTGCATTGCTAGCATGTTCCCCAGTGATGCCGACTCAGATCCACCGGCCTCATCTGGAGTAGCACAGCTACAGAGTCTTCTAGCCGGAATCTCTCATTTCTCTGACTTGGTTGTATGGAGAGTTGTTGGTTCTTTGAGGAAATTCTAAACCTTAAGGTAAGTATGAAATCATTTAGCACCTCCTCAAATTAATAACACTTTAAATTAGGAGGCCAAAACAGATTGGGTTGGACCACAAACATACACACACACACGGTGAAAAATTTTTTAGTTATGATTACCAAATCTTAAGCTTCAAGTCAAGAATTCATTTCCATTAATAATAACTAATACAGAAACAAAATATTTCTGAAATAAAATAGTACAAAACTTTAAGCCCTGAAATGTAAACTGCAAACCCCACCTCTCCCTTGTACATCAGATAAGACGATGCTGCCTCAGAGTCAATTTTCCTCACTTATTAAAAGCATTTATAGTAAGGGCGGCACCTGTGGCTCAAAAGGGTAGGGAGCTGGTCCCTTATGCCGGAGGTGGTAGGTTCAAACCCAGCCCTAGCCAAAAGAAAAAAAAAAAAGCATATAACAATACCTGTCATATTTTCTCTTAAATGTATTTTAAAAATACTTATGGTGACCCACTAAACTGATTGTGACCCAGAAGTGGCTCCCAACCTACAGTTAGAATATCATTGAGCTAAATTATATGTAAGTGACTTGTACAAAATCGGTGTATATGTGACAATTCTTTTCCTTCACTTATGCAGAAAAGGGTAACTAGGTAAGTCTAAAATGACCACTTAATGGAAGATATGGCGCTCTCTGAACATGGCTGAGCAAGGAGATCTAGGAAAAAGCTAAAACAAAGGTAGCAGGAATGATCTCCACAAGGCAGGGGAGCTCAGGGACGGGGTAGCCTGTTCTCCCAGGGCAGAGACAATGTATTCGTAAATGAAGACTCTGTTTAAAATTTCACCTTCAACTCTACTTCAGTTTGTATCAAAACAAAGGTGCCACCAAAAAAACTTCAGCACAAAGTACTTTAAATGAAATACGTCTAAAAGAATTCTTCAAGGCTTAGGACAGCAAGTAGAAGGTTATCACTTGTATAGTAATGCATATATACCTATGTTCGTATCATCATGGAGCATCTCAGAAATGGATTCCCAAGAAACTGACAAAACCAAGCTGTGTCTAAGAAGCTGAATTTTGCAACTTTAGAATGAGCATAGAAGGGAAATTTATTCTTAAATTTACAAATGTTTATTAAGGTGTCATTATTTTGCTCATTTATAATTTTCAAATAACACAAACACACAAAACAGAGAAATTTTCAGTACCTAGAAACATGTCCTGTCCAAATGTCCAGGTGAGTACAGTTTTAAAAACCACCAGAAAATGTTGGGATATGGCACAGGCCGTGAGAACAACAGAAGGTAAGTCCTATTTAATGCCCCACGGCTCAGCCGTCTCCACCTGTGGACTGAATCCTGGCTGTAATCCACAATATGAAGGAAATGCCAAGATTTGCTCAATGTATAACCTTTATTAGAACTGGGGCCTTTTCAAGCTCTTTTCTTATCCCCTCCACTCTTCTCTTTGAGAAGGGAGGTGTTGCTAATTTGACTGATCCAGTTACTACCTTAAAGCTCTCAGTTTTAGAAAGCAGCACCCGGGGATCTCTTTCTCCTATTTCCTGCTTCAGCCCTTTGCAGCCTCTGGCTCCCAGGACAGAGCAGCCAGCAATGTCTGGAGCATTCAACTCGACTCTAGAGAAGAGGATGTAATGTCAAGCCAGGTCCTTCAGGGGCTGCAACTCACTGAGTATGGTATGCTGGCTCCCAAGGAGGGGATGGGATAAAAATCCTGCTGGTTCCTATAGCCACAGGCCATGCACCATCTGAGTACACTCACACACCTCTGTCCCTAAGGGAGATAGAGCACCCATGGAGCTATGAATAAGGAGCACCTGGATTTCCATTTGGCTTTTCGAGTAGGAGGCTCCTTTGAGAACTCTGGGAGAAGTGATAATTATTAGGGCAAATCTTGGGCATTCCAAGTTCCCTGTCCCCACTGTCATCAGAATAGGGATCGCATACCTTCCTTAAATGTCACATCCCCCTCTGAAAATGGGAAGATATGTGACCCCGATCAAGTAACTAATTTTTTTCATTCTCATGCTAGACATTTTTAGATTCCATGTTCTTATTGTACATTATAAAAATTGACGTTTCAGTTTTTCTTACTTTTTTATTTTCTACTGTTTAAAAAACAAATTATTAATTCTGACGACATCTAATGTTCTCACAAACCATGACACTTAAAAGAAAATCTAAGCTCAGAGATACTGATGAAACACAGAATTGAGAATGTTATCAAGCGGGGAGCCTAATACTCCTACATGCCACTAGCATGAACCGGAGTGTTATTAGATACAACGTTTCTCAAGAAAACTTGGTAAAATGAATCAAAGCCTTAAAGATATTTACAAACTTTAGTTCAGTAATAAAACCTTTTAATAAACTATCCCACCAAAGAAGTAACTGCAGAGGATACAGACGAGCATGTTAAGGAATCTTCATCACAAAGCGATATAAAAAAGTAAATCAGAATGTTCACCAATATAATACTGGCTGAAGAATAAGCTCTAGTGAATCACAGTGGAAAAAAGTATAGCTATCAAAAATGATGGTGAGGGCAGCGCCTGTGGCTCAAAGGAGTAGGGCGCTGGCCCCCTATGCCAGAGGTGGCGGGTTCAAACCCAGCCCTGACTGAAAATTGCAAAAAATAAAAATAAAAAAATAAAAAACGATGGTGTTGATCTATATCTGCTATCTTTTAATACACTGAGTGCCCTCTATGTGTCAGACACTATTCTAGACCCAAGGGGGAAAACAAATAAATAACTAAAACAAATTAAATGTACTGCCCCCATGGAACTTACACTCTAAAGAAGAATGCTTTAAAAAATGAACAGATACACACCCTTTGATGAAGGGCTCCACTGCACCTTGAATTTTACCTTAGAAATGCAAACAATGTAACCTAATCATCTATACTTTCATATTAATCTGAAATAAAAATATTAAAAAGAAAACAAATAAAGCACGCTGAATATCAAATATTGACAAATACCATTAAAAAAAATATAGGGCAAGGAATGGAGACAGGACTGCTTAGGTGCTGGTGAGATGTTGCAACTTTTAAGAAGAGGATTGGAAGAAAGCCTCACCAAAGTGATATTTGGGCAGAGACTTAAATCTACCGGGGAAGTAAATGCTGAAGTATCTAGAGAAAGAATATGATAAACTGGTTCTGATATATGATCATGTGCGGATCTGTATTGAATAATTATGGTCCCACTTCCATATAAACCTGTATGTTAACAGAGGTTCATACAGCTCATTGGAATAATTGATTTTTTCATTTTAAAATATCAAGGGGGTACAAATGTTTGTTATATAAATGCCTTGTAAAATGTTTAAGTCAGAGTTTTCAGGATCCCCATCGCCATAATAGTGTTCATTGTACCTAACAGGTAAGTTTTTCCTTTTCACCTCCTCCCCCTCCACCCTCCTTGGTTTCCAGCCTCCTTTACATCTCTTTGTGCCCGTGTGTGCCCATCGTGTGTGCCCATCGTTTAGCTCCCAGTTAATAGAGAGTACATGTGGTGACGGTTGTTCCATTCCTGAGATACTTCATTTAGGATAATGGTCTCTAGTTCTATCCAAATTGCTGCAAAAGACGTTATTATTTTCGCTTTTTATAGCTCAGTAGTACTCCGTGGTGTATATATACCACACTTTCTTTATTCACTCATGAATTGATGGGCACTTAGGTTGATTGTACGTCTTTGTGATTCTACATTGTGTGGCAATAAACATTTGAGTGCAACATCTCTTTGATCAAGTAATTTCTTTTCCTTTGTGTATAGATATCAATTGCTGGATTAAATGGTACTGGTATAAGCAGAAATATAGACCAATGGAACAGAATAGTGAACCAAGAAATAAAACCTTCTACCTACATTAAGTAATCTTTGGGAAAGCCGAGAACAACATATGGTGGGGAAGGAAGTACTATTAAACAAATGGTGCTGAGAAAATAACCACATGCAGAAAAGCAAAACAGGGCCCAGATCTCTCGAAATTAAAAAAAAAAAAAAATAGTTCAAAGTGGATAAAACATTTAAATGTAAGGCATGCAACCATAAAAATTCAGGAGAAAATGCAGGAAAAACCCTTCTAGACATTGGCCTAGCCAAAAAAATCATGACCAAGAACATAAAGGCCAATACAGCAATGACAAAAATAAATGGGACTTGATTAACTTAAAAAGTTTCTGCACAGCAAATAATCAACCAGAGTCAATAGACAACCTACAGAATGGAAGAAAACATTCACAAACTACTGTACCTCCAACAAAAGGCTGATATCTAGAATCAACAAAGATCTCAAACAAAACAGCAAGAAAAAAATAAATGACCCATAAAAAAGTGGGTGAAAGACACGAAGAGATGAACAGAAGTTTTTCAAAAGAAGATGGACAAATGGCCGACAAACAGATGGAAAAATGCTCAACATCACTAATCGTCAGGGAAATGTAAATGAAAATCAAAATGAAATCCCACCTTACCCCCGTCAAAATGGCAATTATTAAAAAGTAACAGCAGATGCTGATGTAGATACAGAAAGGAACATTCATGAGCTGTTGGTAGGACTGCAAATTAGTACAACCTTTATGGGAACCAGTATGGAGTTTACTCAAAGAAATAAATGCAGACTCTCCAGTGTTTATCTGATGCATCACTGTGTTTACCCAAAACAAAATGTAATTTCCCTGTCATCTTTCCGAATAACTTAGCTTGAAATACCTTTTAAGATTCTCAAATTTAAAAAAACAAATTATTATCCTTAAAGTAGATATCTTCCAGATTTTAAATTGGCCAGTTTCACTCTACATTTATCTAACGTAGACTATATCTGAGACTTTACTGACTTCAAGAGTCATAATATCTAATTACAAATAAATACTTTGTGCAAAAGTACAACACCTAGCATATTATATTTAAGCATATATATTGTATATGTATGTGTCTATCTCAATCACACAGGATTTTCCATTTGTTGGATAATAAATTCAATTTCTCAGTTGAAAACACTTATTGGATTTCAAATACTAGGAAATTAGGACAGTCTGTCTCTGCAAATGGACTAGAACCAAATAGCACTTTTGAATCCACCAAGTGTCACTTGTTTTGCCAAATCATAGTCATTACTATTGGAGGAAAAAAAAAAAAACAATACATCATATACTTGACTTCTGAAGATGGGTGTTCAAAATAAGTAGGGCAGTAAGCTGAAGTTAATGCATCAATCTACCAGCTACTGAGATAATCCTCAGCCCCAATACTAAAAAGTTAAATAATCTCAGTTTAAAAATGAAATAAAATTAAAAAAAAATTCATGTTGTGGATTGAAAATGAGGCAACCAAATTCTTAATTTACAAATAAAAAAATAATATTCCTTTCCTTTAGGGATGGGACATCACCCTATGGTGGCCATGGAGGCCTGAAGCTTGCCTCCAGAATGAGCATGGTTCCTGAGGGAGTGTGGTTTCACAAGACAAGTACTTTGACTGGGCCATTCAACAGAGTTTACCACTGCTGTTTCTGGCTATAGACTGAACCAGCCTCCCTCTCCAATGACAGTACACTGTTCCTTCCTCATTCAGCTCTGTTAGAATAAATATTCTACTCTTTGTTACTTTCATCACAGTATCTATTGGTTTCCCCCACTAGACTGAGAGCTCCAGGAGGGCAGGTTCTCTATTTTACTAATCTCCACATAGAGCATATGAACACTAGGAGTTGTTCAGTAAACAGTAGTAATGTTATTACTATAAATTTTTACTGTCAAGTATTCAATTGAATTGAACTCTGATAGAATGAACAAACATACCTTTCCACGGTCAATGTTACCCGTTTCAAATTACTGATATAAGGTCAGGACAGAAGAGTACCCTGACCCGCTGGTCCTACTGCAGTGGTGGGTCAGAGGTTCCCCGTGATGCTAACAACTGGACAGTTAGCTTACCAATAAAAAACCACAACTACATAAATATTAAAGTAGCCATCTAGCTGAAGTTTTTGTTTATTTTCTCAAAAATCTTGCTGTGAGCTTGTGTTCAAAACATAGGAACTGAGTCTTCATCCCTGAGTTACCACATGGTTATGAGGACCCTCTAACCTCCAGGAACATCACAACCAGACCTGGTGTACTCGGTCTTGCATTGGGAATAAACGATATTATGTCAATAGGTCTTAACAGTGTGTATGTCCTATAAGGTATTTAGAAACTCCTTCAAATACTTGAGGCATTTTGGAGAGTCAGATCTAATACTACAAACCAGTGGTGGAAATGGAAAAGAAATGAGGGAAGGGGAAGGGGAATTATTCCACAGGCAGACTCTCAAACTGTCCGTGCTTGTGGTGCTACAACAGATGTGGTTTTTAACCCAGAATGAGCAACAGAATCTCCTGGGGCACTTTCATGTACTCTATACATCCAGGCCTATTTTATTCATTATTTATTTTTTATTTTTGAGACAGAGTCTGACTCTGCTGCCCAGGCTAGAGCTCCCATGGCTTCAGGCTAGCTCCCAGCAACCTCAAACTCCTGGGTTCAAGCCATCCTCCTGCCTCAACCACCTGAGTAGCTGGGACTACAGGCACCTGCCACAATGCCAAGCTAATTTCTCCACTTTTACCCTCACTCTATCTGGTCTCAAACTCCTGAGCTCAAGCGATCCTCCTTGCCTGGGCCTCCCAGAATGCAAGGATGACAGGCCTAAGCCACCATACCCAGCCTCAGACCCCACTTTAGAATTCCTAATTTAGAATACGGATTTGAGACCCAGACACGAGTAGCTAACAAACAGATATTAGCTCAAGTTAAAACTCATTGACCTCCATGAAAAGCAAAGTAGGATCGAACAACTATCAGAAATTATAGATACGAAGGTGACATAGCAACTAAATGCAACATGCGACTCTGAATAAATAAGATTCTAAAACAGGTTGGACCATAAAAGAGATATTAGCAGGACAGCTAACCAAATCTATTAAGGACCACACAGTACTGCGTCAGTTTTAAATACCTGGATTTGTAACGCTAACGTGACTATACAAGATACCATGGTTTGGGGAAACTGGGTGAAGACTAAAGAATCCCTTTAGACCTGTGGGTCACAACCCCTTTGTAACAATGAAAATACACTGTGGCATTAAGAAGGTTGAGAACTACTGCTTTAGACTATTATCAACCTTTTTAAAAAATTTGAAGTTATTTCAGAATAAAAATTCAAAATTTATTTTTAAATTTTAAGGGAAAAGAAGTCATTGAACCAGTCCAGTAACTTTATTTTATAGATGGAGACATTTTTATCGGTATAGTTACTAGTAAGAACCAATAGCGTCAACCCACAGCCGGAAGCCCACTGTGACCCGGATGTTCTCGCTGATGACACATTTACCACAGGACGTAGCAGATTTTGTGGGAGAAACTAAGACTTCTTGGGAAGGAGGAGGAAATCTACCTTATCCCTACCACTTCAGAACCTGTGAAGAAGAGAAGATGTTCTTATTACTTAGGAAACTTGGACCAGATGAACAGGAAGACTGGAAATATCTTCAACAAAACCCCAGCTGAGAACATGGATAGACCTGTAATCCTAGGTTGATGACCAGCAGCAACAAAATCCATCCAACTTCCTTTCCCCTATACTGGGGCCCATTCCCTCACTTCTGGGGGATCCCTTCAGGTAAAATGGCTACAGGAGGCGAGAGACCTTCTGCGATTTCTTCAGTGTTCATCTTCTATGCACAAATGACTTTAAATTCTTCTCACTGAAAAATTCGTGTTACTATTTATATAAAATGATGCCAACCATTACTCACTCTCCTTCAACCCTGCCATTTATTTCATCAAGTCTGAAGCTTAGCAAATGCATACATGCTTTAAAAATAATCAAATAGAGACATTTCGTTTCAAGGTGGTTGTTTTTTGGCATGTATATTTTTTTTCCCAAAGGAATACTGAAGCTGACAGGTACTTGCTCTAAAAATTTACTTCACCACCTGCTAGCTGAAATATTGCTTTCATGGATTTATATTGTATTAAAAGGTCACTGGCTGTTTAAGTCTTAAACAGTTTTAATCATTCTAAAAGTCTCTTAACAGTAAGAAAAGGAAGCTCAGAACAAACAGCAGCAGGGACTCTAATTAAAAGGGCCAATTCATCTAATTTTATTTGGGGTTAATTATTCAGGATTCACTCTTTGATGTGTAAGGAATAGCAATTAGTAATTTTAGTGATTTGAGAATCATTGGAGGTGTAATCAGTTAAAATGAGTGAGTGTTTACAACACAAGATGGTGAATTAGTCTCTCTCAGCTGGAGAACAGGAACATTAGCCTCCAAGAGATCAAGGCAAAGGATTTCAGACCCTAGTAATAATAGTC
Organism: Galagoides demidoff; assembly: GCA_963574575.1. Classification (NCBI taxonomy): domain Eukaryota; kingdom Metazoa; phylum Chordata; class Mammalia; order Primates; family Galagidae; genus Galagoides; species Galagoides demidoff. The sequence goes on along the minus strand of CAUYQV010134616.1, from coordinate 89,047 downwards.
ACTTCAAAATAAAACACATGTCAACAGCCATGTAGCACTCTGTTTATCCTGAGCTAAGGCACAGAAGCTTCCTGAAGCTGCCTTTAACCAGATCCCAATTTTTCCTGCTGTCCCCAACCACTTTCCCATATTGGGCTCCAGACACCATGGTAACCATAGATGCATTACATTAAAAAAGCAATTCTAAATGAATACACCGCTTATAAGCAACATAGGACCCAGAATAATCATGGCACTCATTGATTTCATGTGCTCATTTCTGATTGCTGATTAAGCTTCACCAACTGAACCAAAAGTGTTCAAATATAAATTCAAACATGTTAACCCATAGACCTGCTGAATGCCTCTTATGTTCACTTTTTCTGTTTATGTCATCACAATTCTTATGGTCACAAAGGCTGCCACCCCTTTCCTTTATGTCTTAACAACCTACTCTGAATACAAGCAGGTGATATTAAATTATACCAAATTTTTCTAATTCATTTACTAATTCTCCATCTCAATTGCCACCAAACCTTGACACATAGTTCATATCCAGACTAAAGAGATAGTTTATATGATTTCCATTCTTCCTAACCTTGTTTATTCTTTTTCCCAACACACCTTACACAGCTGTTGCCAGACTAAAAATTTACATTCTAGCCTTCCTTCTAAATAGCCAAAGCAATACTGAAAAGGGACAAGGCTTCCTTCTAAATAGCCAAAGCAATATTGAAAAGGGACAATCACAACCTGATTTCAGAACTGAGCACAAAGCTACAATAAACAAAACAGTGTGGAATGGGGTAAAGACAGACAGATAGACCAGTGAAATAGAAAACAGGGCCTAGATATATATCTACCATGCACCCTCTCTGGAATTCTCTGCTGAGTATGCATCCTTTGAAATTGCTACTGCAAATAGCAGCTCTGGAGGTTTTATACAGCAGAATGCACACTTTGGCTAAGCCACACACCTAATTATCTTCCAGAATGCTTCCCCTTTCTTCCTGGACCACAAGAATTTGCTCACACCTTTCTCTCTATTGGGACATTACTCGCAACCATTTCTTCGTATCTAAAACCAAGCTATTCTTGAAGGTCCAGATCACCTGCCAATCCTACACAGTCGGCCTTGGCTGTCCCCAGACAAAAGTATCTTCCCACCTTTAGCTCTATATAGCACTTCTAGAGCACTTAATCATGGTGTATCTTATAGAAAACACATGAGCCACTTGCCTTACTGCCTGCGGAAAGACATCGGGAATGAGTCATCATTCTGTCCCAAAAGCAGTGGGACAGTAGTGCCTCATAGAGTTGAGATGTAGAAGAGTTGAAAAGTATTTGCTGAGTGGGTATGTGCATGAATTCTTGACAGGTGCACCGACGAATCCTAGCCACTTGAATTGTCTCAAGAGCCTGAGAAACAAGTGGCTGCCAGTCTCAAAAATATGTGTATATAGCATGTGTGTGCATGTGTATGTGTGTATGTGCATGCAAGAGAGAAAAAGAGAGAGAGAGAGAGAGATCCAACTGAACATCCCCATAAGGAAGATCTCTACAAAAAGAGTGACCTCTTGATCCCTGCTGCAGTTTGGTGACTTAGATACATAAAAGAAATAGCCCTGAGGTTTTAAAATATATCACTTCTCCTCATACCTGGATCATTTACTGGATGTGTGAACTTGGGAAAATCATAAAACTCCTGAGTCACAATGTTTTTGTTTTCAAAAATGAGAGCCCATAGTACCCATCTTTTACATTGCCTGAGGTTGCATAGAACAAGGTAGATAAATTTAAAAATACATTTAAACATATTTCATCCTAAATAAATATTAATTATCTTTACTGTGAGATGATTCTTTACATAAGTTAACCATAAACCCTATTTCCACAAACATTTAGAAATTCAAATCAAAATGTCCTTAAGTATTTACCAAATACATGCCATACTCTTAACATAGTTCTAAGCATATCATGACTCCAAAGGCAAGGAGGTGGCGGGGAGGAGAGGGACAGTACATCTGGCCATAACTACAACAACAGCAAAATGAGCTCCAGCAGCCAAATAAACCAATATTGTGCTCTCCCAGGATGTTTAGAAATCTTGGGAAGGAATCACATATGGATTCCTTCCTTAGGGTATCCATATATGGATACCCTGAGGCAGTACCACCTTGGCACATCTAGCCCTTGTGTACCTGATTAATACCCACATTTCCCTGAGTATGGGAGTATTACTAGGTCACTTATCTTTTTCCTTAATGGACAAAGTGTTCTTCAACAATTTGCAGGGCATTAAAAAAAAACAAAAACTCTTGTAACATATCAGGTAAAGAGGACAGTTTTGTCCTCAGCGAATTTATCACTAAATCCAATAGTATAGCCAAGTCAAAGGAACCATCACTACCACCACAACTAGTCAACCAGACCAAGAAATACAGCCCAGCACCTCCTGCTCAGTTCTGAAAGGGCTCTTCTTTGCCCCCATGCCGACAATGGTTAAGTCCCAGATCAATGGCAATATTCAAAAGACCTCCGAAATATACTAAATGCTCAGTATACAAGAACTTATATACTTGAATTAGGATAGGGAGTTCAAAACATAAGGGGCTCACATAAAAATTCAAGTATTGTCTCTAGGGAGGCACTCCATTAAAAAAAAAAAGCCACTGCTTGTATTTCATTCACCCTGCTTTCTTCACTCCCTCAGGAGGTCATGTGATGGAAGACCGTCCCAAATTGCAAAATTTTGGTGACGTGTTCTGGGCAGAAGTTCAGGCACCTTGTTATTTTAGCAGACCTGCTCTGCCTGCCCAAAGACATAATTTAGCTGAGTGAGGAAGTCGTTCCCCCTCCTGCTTCATTTGGCCAGCTGCCTCGGAAGGACTTTCATTCCGGTGCGCAATGGATTTATTGCTCCTTTTTATTCCTCCAACAGTAGTTCCAGTTCTGTGAATTTCAAGTTCAGTGAGCTCAGCCTTGGCATTCAGGGATATCCTTATGTCTCGTCCTAAAGAGCATTTGTCCCAGATCCATTTGCCAAGGACATGGTGGCAGTTCCCTCCTTGGCACTTGTGTCTGCAATATTAGGCTGCTGCTTATAAACTGACCCAGCCCATCACTTTAGTTACCTTTTCAAGTCCTACTGACACTTCCTTGGCTTAACTGAAGCTAATGGCATAACTTTATAAACTCACAAACTAATCAGATACAAGGGAATTAGCAGAGACTAAAAGGGTCTGCTGGTCCAGGGGTCAGCAAACAGAAAACAAATGGCCCAGTTTGAGACACCTCCTGTTATGATAAATAAAGTTACTGGAACACAGGCCCCTGTCATTCACTTACTTATTGTGTATGGTTGCTTTTGCATGCCAACAAAGGAACTGCACATTGTGACAAATGCCATATGTCCTACAAAACCTAAAATATTTAATACCTACCTATTTAATTGCAGAAAAGTTTACCAAGCCTGATCTAATCCACAAACCCACTTTGTAGATGAGAAAATTAAGACTCAATAAGGGTAAACAGTGTTCCCAGGAAGCAAAATACCTAGGACAGGGCCAGGCTTGGTAACACCTAGAAAATACTAGTTCTAGTGTGTGACAGGACATTTTATGTTCCTTTGATGTGGAACTGTGTTAAGATGATTTTTTTAGGACAGTGCTATTGACCTTGGGGAAGTCATTATCTAGAAGGAAGAACAGATAAATACACAGATAGTTTCAATCTGATATTGTGTGTATTCATTTTCTATTGTTATTGCAACAAATTTCTACAAACTTTGTGGTATAAGACAACAGAAATTTATTCTCTTACAGTCATATAAATAGAAATCTGTTGTGGGTTATCTATGGACTAAAATCAACATATTGGCCAAGATGCATTCCTTTCTGAAATGCTCACAGAGAATCCATTTCCTTATCTTTTCCCACTTCTAGAAGCTGCCTCATTCCTTGGATTGTGGCCCCTTCTTTCATCTTCAAATCCAGCAAAGGCATGTTGACTTTTCCGTTCAAATCTCATCATCCCCCAAATCACTTCTGTCTTCTTCTTCCATTTTGCATAACCCTTGTAATAAGACTGGGTACACCCACCCATACACTCCAGGATAATCTCACTGTTTTAGGGCAGCTGATTAGCAATCTTAGCTCCATCTGCACCATTGATTTCCCTTTGCCACATAACCTGACATGTGCTCATATTCCAGATAGCAGGATGTGGACATCTTCAAGGGCCATCATTCTGCCTCCCAAAATGTGCCTTCATGAAGGGAAGTCAGCACACAGTGCTGTAACCTCAAAAAAAGACATTTAGTACAGGGACAAGCCTCGGCAGGAAGGGAAGCTCTGGGATTTGTGGTGCACGTTTTCCGTACGCACATAATTTAGAAGAATGTCTTCATATTTCAGCATTTTTTAAAAAAATTAAACATATTATTTTAAATTGTTCTATATTTAAACAAAATATGTTCCACATATATTATTCTTTTCTTTGGTAACTATACTCCTGCCATCCACTTTTAAGAAAAAAATCATATTAGATATTAGGTTAAGGAATTTCAAGAAGTACATTAAAATTAGAATTTTCTTAGCTTTGCTTTAGGGATAAGGAAACTACATCTTTGAAAGATCAAGAGTCTGCCCAGGTTGACAGGCAGCAGAACTGAGGCCTAGGGGAAGTTCCTTCATCTATTTGAACCTCATAAACAGAGGGAAAATGTCGGTACAGACTTTTGTGATGATCTTCAAGAAAATGCCTTAGAAAGGAGAGCCAAAAAAATCTATCACATTGAGAAAAATGAATGTTTGGTTTAGCAAAATGGTAGAGCTTTACACAGCATGTATACATAAGTGTGTGTGTGTATGTGTATTCTGAGATGGTACAAACTATTTAAATATATTTACTTCTTCAGGAAAGCAAAATAACTGAGACTAAAAGACATAAAAAACATGTTCTCCCACTGGTATTGTGATATAGAAAAAATACAAATTTAATTAGAAAATGTGAATATATGAAGAGTTTCTCATATTAACAAAGACATGTGCTTAGAGTGTAACTGGATTTATACATTCTGAGGCTCAATGGTAAAACTAAACAGAAAATCACTGCTTTGGGAATTGAGAGTGCCAAATAACTGGAAGAGTTCAAGTAGAAGCAAGAAGACCACTGATGGAACACCATAAGGAAGATTCTTGCCTTACTAATCCAAGGAACACACTTAATGGTCTTTAAAGGACTTTCCAACACTGATGGGTAATGATTCCATGACTCAAAGTGCTAGGGTCAATTCATGGGAATAAGAGACTCAGGCTTCTTTTTAATTGGTAAAGTCAGAAAATGCCCCCTGATGCCATGACAGGGCAGTTATCCCAACTGTAAGTTGGCACTTACCAAACATAACACATAAAAATAATTCTCCAGGCAAGATCAGGTAAATAGCAACTTACAATGTGGATAATGTGAGGGGCTGACCCTGACTCCTACATCTCACTGACTCATTGAAAATTAAACTTTAAATATTTAGAATTCCCCAAAAGTGATATTCTACCCACTCTTGGGTCATGATTCTTAACAGGACAAATGAGCACTTAATGAGCAGTCTAAAGAGGAATACCTAGGATATGAGTCCTTGCAAATCCTGTCTCCATGAATACCTAAACTTGCTCCAGGGAAACAGGCTATTCCCTTTGACTTAAGGGCAGGCCAAAGTCTGGTAAAAAAGGTTTGAAAATGAGTGAAAACTTTCTGACCCTGCCCTTGTTAACTGAGATGGAGATGATGAAACAATATCTCTTAAATTGAGGTGTACACATTTCTGTTCTTTACAATAAAAACCAAGTAAAATACCAAATTACCAAGACGGAAAATTCCCACCATAAACAACCAGAACTACCCAGAAGGGAAAAACAAGACTTCCCAGTCACAGGAGCTGCATGGCCTCTTAGTAAGAGAAAGTATACACATGTTCCCACGCAGAACCCTTTCCTTCTGAATAGAGCTAAAGGAGCAGGAAATACTTTGATAGAGACATTATATTACTTAGACAGAACTGAACTAGATTATCTGTTTGTTTATTAGATTGTGGCTTTGGGCACATTGTTCTACACTAAGAACCCTTGACATGAGCCGACACACACATTCTTTGGAAAGAAGGCTTTGTGAGAATATTTTATGGTACTTAGGCTCTTGAAAAGACTTGTGAAAGCAGTCACACTAAAGGATTAAACCTAAGCTTTAGGGCCACCACATTAGGAGTGCCCAGTTCACTTTACACAGCCTTAACTAGGACATGTGAGCTTTCTTGGAATTAATACTAAATGGTTCCAGCTTATTCATTGTGAAATGTCTCATATTAACCCCCCATCACTCACCATAGCCCAAACCCATACACAAGATCCTATGTGCCAATAGGTAAAAATGAAAGTGAAGAACAGGAATTCAACTAGGAATAGGAATTCAGCTAGGTTTCCTTTCTATCTGTTGCTAAAAAGGGAGATTTACTCCTGGTTTTATTTTTACTTCAACTTCATTCAGGGACATTTGTAAAACAGTAAGTAAGTAAATTCCCACATCACGTCTTCTGATTCTATGTAATTCTAATTTGATAAAAGATCATGGCATCCCCTTGGTCTCTAGGTTTTTGGTTTTGGGGGGTTTGTTTGTTTGTTTTTTGTGTGTGTGTTTGTGTGTGTGAGTTATTGTCTTCATACTAAGGCTTTTAAAGCTTCAAAGTGGATCTGAAATTAGGCCAGCATGTGGAATCCAGAAAGTCTTATCTTAAGCATCCTTTACTTAGAACACCAATTCATCCCAAATCAATGGGACTATAAATGTGAGAAGACCATGTTTCTAAAACAGAACTTCCAAAAATTCATTCAAAACCTATAGTCTTTATTTCTCTGAGACTTAGGGCATCCTAGTCTCTGACACCTTAGGCTGGGCTGTGGCATGCCTCTGAATCCTCTCAGTCATGAAATAGGTATAATGAGTATGGATTGATCCTTAATAGCCAATGATAAATTCATCTTGCTGTGCTGTTGATCAATGCCTCATCAATCATCAATATTTTAAAAGAAGGTTTCTCTGTACCAAAACTTACAGAAGCTAATAAGATACACCTCAATTCCTAATTTTCCTTTTGGCTAGACCTCCCATGTATAGAATCATTTACCAGGGGTATCCAACCTTTCTTTATTCTCTGCCACAACTTGCAAGAGTAAGAGTTGTCTTGGGCCACACATTAAATACACAAACACCAATGAAAGCTGATTAGCAAAAAAAAAAAAAAAAAAACTACATGAATAAAGTGTCTCAAGAATGGAGGAAAAAGAATCCAATGTACTCAGTACTTCCATGAAACCTACTTATATTTACTCACACTTTCTTGTAAGAAACCAAACACAACTATAGCCCAGGTTGATGGAGAGAAGTGGAGTGGGAGGGGAGTGGGAGGGGAGAGGTTAGACAGAGGGAGGATAAAAGGCAAGATGGCACCTATGGAACATATGACAACGGTACAAGTCAAATCTGTGAAATGTAGAACATAGATGTTTTGGCACAATAATCAAGTAATTAAGGTGAAAGCTACGTTGATTGGTTTAATGTAACCATGTTAGATTGTATAAAAAAAACAGCACATTGTAGCCCCCGTATGCATGAATGTATCCAAGATCTATGTGTATTTGATTTAATAAAAAATAAAAATAAAAAAACCTATGTGCATAATTTTCATGATATCAATACTACAAATAAGCAAAAGAAAATCCTCACAAAATTAGCATATGGCCCATAGCCCTAGGATCAGATATCCCTGATTTAGACCAATACTGTACAACAGAATTTTCTGCAGCATGGGAAATAGTCCATATTACCCCTGTACTTGCCATATATGAATAAAGCACTTGAATGAAATGTGGCAAGTGGATGAGAGACTAACTTTTCATATTTAATTTAATTTAATTAATGTAGACTTTAATTCAAAATTAAATGGCCCCACATAGCTACAGGTAACATATCAGACATCACAGATTTAGTCATATTATATATCAAATGTTTCATACTACTCCCCATAGTCCCCTCAAAACACTCTGCTTTAAAAGCATGAATGCAACTTTTGCAGACTTCTTTAAAGATTTCAGTAACAAGTAACTTAAACTTTATTAAAAACTATACATTAAAAGCTAGAAACATAAATATATACCAGCATTTCCTTGTTTTTAAGTGGAGAAATAATGCCTTTAGGGAAAACAATCATGTTTTACTATTTTTTAAGACTCCAAGTCTGGTACTCTGTTGAACCCACTTAAAAATGAGAGACTATGACTAGGACACCATTTTTTTAGTATGCATCAGTATAATTAAACGTAAAAACCAACACAGAAGTCCCAGGTGCCAGTGATGGTTCTGCAATGTAATGTACACCTCATAAAGATGTTATGATGACCAGAGTGCATAAAGGATGCAAGAGTTTCTCAGAGCAGCTGCAGATAGAACAGCAGTGAACAGAAATGCCTATTCTCCACCTACCCAAAATGGAGATGAGCAAAAGGGCTGTACAGCTGGTAAAGATTCTCCTCGGGTCCTATCCTAGTCATGACCAGATAGCACACGGGTCTTCTTCTCTCACATAGTGAAGAACATTTTTAAAAATTAAGTAAGGCAGAATTGGACTCTTGCAAGTCTCCTTTCCTTTTGAAGATATTGCAAAGGTGTCTAAGAAGATCTAAATAAAAGAGGGGTGATTTACACGGCCCTACTCAGACATTAATAGATCAAAACATGCTTCCATAATACTAAATAGTAACGAGCTACCACAAATCAATGAGAAAAGGTAAGAATACTCGTTAAATGGATTGGAAAGTAGCTAAGTCATTTTAGAAATCAATTTAGATCCTCACCTTTGACCAAAATTAGTCCCAGTTTGATAACTATCTAAATAATTTTTAAGAAGTTAAAAACCACTTGTATATAATTCCAAAGTGGGACAAAATTAAGAATAAACACCCAAAAGGCAACACACACGTGCACATAAAGGAAGCCCCTGGAAATTGGCTAAACCTGCTAATACAAGAATATACAAATGATTTTTTTTTAATTTAGAAAGAAGAATATGCATAGGAGAGGCAGCACAGGGTTGGGCTGGAGAAGGTAGTATTTGCAGTAAACAGCAAATATGGGAATGATTAGCTTCACTTCATTGAGAATAATGCAGAGGGTCTTTTTATCTCAGTTTCCCCCATCTGAAAAAAGAGAATACAATAATAATATATATATTAAAAGTTGGTTTTAAAAAATGAGGTAATGTTAAAGAGAATGTAACACAATAGATGACTACATGCTGAGTATCTAGCTGGTGTACAAATACGTAAAACAATAGCCTTATTAATCATCAAAAAAATTCTCACAAAAAAGCATATTATTAAAAAAAAATAAGCACATGGTTATAGAGGCACTAACATTCATTACTAATGCAGGTATAATTTGGTTCCTTTTAGATACAATTTGGTAAAATGATTACAAAGCTTTAAAAATGCATTCTACCATTCAATCTAACAATTCCACATATGGAAATCAATCTGAAATACTAAGATGGAAAAAAATGGAAAAATGGGGGTAGAGAGAATGGAGAAGCTACATGCCCAAAGACTTTAATAGTAATAAAAAGAAAACCACCTAAGTTTCCAGTGTTAGAATACTGATTACATCATCATTAAAATTCTGCTCATGATGACTTTACATGATAAGGCCAAGCATATATAAAAATCCATTTACAACACGAACAGAGCTATTCATGCCTGATTAAGAAAAAAATAAATAAATCCCCCCAAACCACAGAGTAAAAATACTTTAAAATATTGTATACTTATTTTATATAAATAAAGGACAAAAACAGTCAAAACTAAGGTCTGTGGTTAGAAATCACAATGGTGATTTTCTTGGAGAGATGGGGTAGTTCGGGTGACTGGTTCTGCTTCTTGATCTGGGTGATTTTTTTTTTTTTTACACAAAAGCACAAAATTGGAAAAATTATCATTGAACTGTACCTTTATGATTTGTGCATTTTTCTATATGTATATTATATTTTATTGTAAGAGGCTAAAAATACTTGAAGGAGCACTAAAAACACGTTCATTATTCAGTGATCAGCATGTGGGTTTTATTTTCTTTCATCAAGTATCATCATATATTACTTTTATGATTTTATTTTAAGAGGACCATGAGAAAAAAGTATTGTTTAGCAGAACATCAAAATGTCTTTCAGTTGGAAAGGAAAGTTAACCAGTTAAACCACAAACTGACTGTTGTACACCCTGACGTCCTCAGGGGTCACCAGGCTCAGGCTCAAAGTGGGATGGTGCTCACCCGTCCGCAAAGTGGCCTATTCTATCTTTAGATCACGGGGCTAGAAATTCTTTTCCTGTATTGAATCGGAATCTGTCTCGCTGTAAGTTCCAATGTTCTGGCTTATTTCTGTCCTCTGGACTCCTCCAGTCTCCCTCTGGGACCCCCATTACTGCCTTCTTCAAGTTACACTACAGTTTCCTTCAATAGTTCCTCATAACACACAGTGTTAGGTGCGTGCTCTCTCTCCCTCCCCCACCCTGTCCACTCTTCTGCTGTAGATGACAGTATCGCTTTTACAGTGGAATAACCAAAATCGAACACCAAGCCTCCCAGTTGAGGTCTGGCTTTGGGACTGTAAATTTAGACATAAGACTAGCTCCATTAATAAATGCTCCCTGCTTTATATTGCTAATTCATATCAAGTTTATCCAAGGAAAACAGTACTAATTACACAAATTCAGACATCACCAACTGGCTCTTTATCACCTCAGTCATGGTCCTGGTTTTCAACACTTTGCCAGTGTTCTTACAAAATAAAAGTTCAGACTGGAAGAACTAAAGCTACACATATATATACCGTCAGGAACTAAGAACACCATTTTTTAATATCACACCAAGCTTTATATGATATAAATGAAGAAGCTGGAATTCTATTCCCCTGCACTAGGTGTAAAATCAGTGCAAATATTGGGGAAGAAAAACTAAGGAGAACATTGATCCAGTAATAACTGGCCCTGGGACAGGCCAAGTATACTTCAAGGAACAAAGCTTGTCTTTCAAGTCCCAACTTCTCTAGAATAAAATGTTCAACCCTCAAACCAGTCATTCAAAGTCTTTGCAAGTCAAAGCAGAGGGGATATTTAGGGAGCATGCTGTTCAGTCTCCTTGTATAGGATGGATGAAATGGAATCTAACGCAGAAGCTCCGTTCTCAAGGATGCACAGATAATAATTTGTGAGAAGTCCTTGGAATAGTCTTAATATCTGTACTCTAACCACAGCAAGAGTTAAGGCCTCTGTTCATGGATATAATTCATACTCTGAAAGAGGAAAGATGACATAACCAAGAAAGTTGTTGTTATTGTTGATAAATGAAAGAGGTAATTTATTCGTTATCCAAAAACCTTTTATCACAAGGTAGACAAAAACTAAAGGTAGAATGTTTACGTAATTGACTAATTGACTCAATGTACAGGAAATAATTTTGTCAAACTGCTGCAATGAAATTGTCAATCATGTCTTTAAAATTACTTCCTTGATTGTGGGCATTCCAATTTCAAGCAGATGTGTGAATGTAAGAAAGAAACAAAAGAAACTGCCAGTTAAGACAAAACATGGATATACAACCAGGACATTTGTTTTTGATCTTGAAATAAAAGATTCCCAGTGAATAATCAACATATACTACTAAGAGGAAAATAAGGCTATCCATGACCTGATGGGCCTGGTAATACTCTGAACATAGTAAGGTTCAGAACTAGGTATAGAATGTTGAGAATTTCTACCTCTTCTTTGGCGTCCCATTAGACTAGGTAAGTACCCATGACAGTGACTTCTGAGAATTTTCTTTTCCAGAGTTTTCATTTTAAAAAGTAAAAGCATAAGAGAATTATTCTGGAAAATGAAAGTACCGATAAAACAGGTTTCCTGGAAAAGCCATTACTGAGCAGAAAACATGCACTGTGAGCAACGGGAATCAGAAACCAGTAGGTAATTTTTTTGCCTTCCTTCCTATTAAATGTCTGAGATACACTGGTTCCTGAGGCCTCTGTGATGGTGTGCTGTGAAACCAAGCTTTCAGTGCACTTGTCGGGAAGCTGTGGATTGCTTGGGAGTGTATCCCTCTAGAAGTGCTCTCCCTCCTGCCTTTTCTCCTTTCCTTTCTCCAGCTTCCCTGGATCTGTTCATGCAATAAGCACATAAGCTTTTGCCCTGGGTTCCATTCTTAGATAATCAGGTTTAAAAGAAACATACTGTATTCTTGGTACACAAAGACCCTCTCCCTAGACATGGGGAACGGGAGCAATCATTATACTATAATATTGGCTGTAATAAACCTGCAGGTATTTCAGTATGTCTACCTATAGTACTTTTTAGATTAAGACCACAACTATGCTATAACGAAAATACTAAGTAATGTTCTAGATGATTTAAAAATACTAAGTGTTGGGCTTCAGTACAAGGATCAGTCGTTAATGTTACCTTAGTTTATTAACAACAAACTCAGACCAACCAAAGACATCAAGAAGAGTTTAAACTCTTATCCAAGAACACTGTCACATCATACCCCAAAACTAAGCTTAATTCCAGAAAATAGAAAAATAAGCAAAAATAAGACTGCCTTCTCCAACACCCTTCCAATAGCAGTAGCTACCCCTATACTCATGTAAAAGCCACAAGGTCAATAAACACCTGGAGAAAGGGCTCTTCTCATGCAGTCTCCATGGTTTAAAGAGATATATTTGTGTGTGTGTGTGTGTGCGTATGTGTGTGCAGTTTTTGGCCAGGGCCAGGTTTGAACCCACCACCTCCAGTATATGGGGCCAGTGCCCTACTCCTTGAGCCACAGGCACCACCCAAAAAGATATATTTCAGACACACCTACTGTGTATTAAAATCAAATGTAGTGATTAAATTATACAATCTCTGGGATTATCTATAAAGTAGTTCAAGATGAGGAAAAAGAATAGGTATATAGATAAGCCTGGCCATCATCCAATCATTGCTGAAGCCGAATAAGGTATTCATAGAGGCAGATTACAGTACTCTTATTAACTTTTTATATGTTTGGAATTTTCCATGAAAAAAAACATGTAAAATTTTAAAAGTATATATTTTTAATAATAGCAGCCCCCACTAGCCTAAGGCTAAGAAAGACAATGCAGTTCGACTGTGTCTATCTCCATTATTAAAATGGACTCGCCCTCATCTCGTCTTATAAAACATAAAACTTGAGAATCGAGAAAAAGTCCATTTTCAAGAGAATGTCAGATAATCTGTTTAGTGTGGGTGGGAAGCGCCTTAAATTCTTGCTGAATCTTTCACACACATACACAAATTACCCCATATCCAAGTTCTCCCTCCATCTCTTCAGAAGCTTAAAAAGGTGCCTATGGGATGCAAAACTAACAGCAGAGCTGTGGTTCACATTTGTGGGAAGCTGTTTGCAATGGAAATGTAACTTGTGAACGCCTCAGGTAACTTTGCAACTACATTTGAATCTGCCTAAGGAAATGAGCTAAAAATATAATATCTGCTGCTCTATATTATGAGCTTATAGTTTAATACCAACATCCTGCAATTGACTATAATTAATAAGACCATTGCTATTTGTACAGTATCAATCTGGTGACCTCTGAGGACAAGGAGAACACCGCCCAGGTTTTAATTCTCAAATCACCCTCCTGAGGAGTGCAAGAGGGAGAGAATCAGAACATGAAGAACATGGTTCTAAAAATGGGGGCATTGCATGGGCTTAGACCCATCAAAATAAAGAGCTAGTAAACCACCTTGCTAGAGGAACTCCTGCTAGGCAAATTCTAACAGTTTATTTATTATTTTTCTAGCATTTTAATGGATTTTCCTCTCTTTTAAAAAAAAAGCACAATGTAATTGGAATTGATTGACACTCAAAAGTCCCAGTACCCAGTAAGTTTTTCCTGCATACTAAAAAAACTCTTAAAAATTGCATTATTTAACTGTGTATCAAGATAGCAAATTTTAAAAGGAGAAGTTGTAGAACAGGAAAAGATCTTAATGTCACGACACCTAACTCCTTTGGCCGCACTCCTAGGACAGGAGTGAAGGCTCAAGGTGAAGACTTCTGCACATTCTGAGGAACCCTGCTCTATTTTTTAGCTGAAGTTTAGGGATTTTCTTACATCTACCGCCCATGGGCATTCTGAATATTCCCACCAAAAACAGAATTCCTATTTCTAATGGTTTTCAACAGATTCTCTTTCAGATGTAAAATTCTGTGACTCCTGAACAAATGTTTGCTTTGGATAAAATAGTCATCAAGGAGTTTCTGAAGAGTTAATGCCACTATCAAAGCCACCTAAATTCTTGCAAGGAATAACTCCAACTCAGGCTAGTTATCACTCACTCTTTCCTCAAAAGACTCAGGAACTGAGTGACTGAGGCATCCTCCATATGGCGATCTCGAAGTAATTATAGACTATTATGTCACTCCACACATTTTTCTTCTTCCATACATTCTTAGAGTTTAGCTCCTTTTCCCATAAATCAACAGGTATATTTCCTCACAGGCCAGTTCATTTGTTCCAATTACTTATTTGCTCAAGATGCTCGCATGCTTCGTAAACTCAGAAGCCAAGGTTGGCTCTGCGATCAGGAGTCAAAAGAAATGCAATGTTTCTTTGCAATATCACGGACCGTGTCCATTCCTGAAGGCATGTCGGTATACCCTTCTCACTCAGACTCCTCCACCCAAAACCTATTCGAAATGAACCAACTACTCAAGTCCAACACAAAGTTGTCTCCTCCACTAAGCCTTTGCTGACATCACTGGATTCTTATAGTACGGCGTCTGTGTCTATATTATGGTATTATTACAATTATACCTGCTTAACTCTGAGCTCCCATGGTAGTGCAAACTCCTGTGTCCCCACAGCAGTTTTCAGACATTTTGACCATTGTGACTAGAAAAAGAAGTGCACTTTATACTGAGACCCAACAAGCACACATGAATGCACACACATGCACAACTGAAAAGTGTCCCCAAAGAATACTTATGAATAGCCCTGGGTTTCTCACACAGAGTCAGTAAATGCCAAATGAATGAATGAGTGAGGCTTTTAACAAAAGAAAAAAAAAAGATTCACTTTTTCAGAAATACATCTGACAACTATACTTCCCTTTGTCTCCTAGGTAAAAAGAATCCCTGCAAAATTCTGGACAAAAATTAACATGCCCTTCATAGGTTAAGCGCTAAGAGCTAGTTTTAAAATATCAAAAGCAGGTCACATTCGATTTTGCTCTAAAATATTCACCAACATTGCCTTTCTCATTCTGCAGTCAGTATATCATGACAAAGAGCTCATTTTAAATCAAGCACTTGTACTGTTTTTAACTATCACCCATGTCTTGCACATATAAAATTCTGCTACTGCGGATCTCATACATGATATCAATTACTTCATCAGATGAATATGACCACTCTTACTCTAAATGTTTTATTCATTTCAAATATCAATTAAATTCTATTATCAAGGATATGTAAAACCGAGTGATCAGCTCAAGGAAATCACATTCTTCTGGGTATGCATACATTGTATTTTACATGAACCTTTTTAGAATCTTTTTATGAGGCCAGTCACAGTGGCTCATGCCTGTAATCCTAACACTCTGGGAGGCCAAGGTAGCAGGAGCACTTGAGTTCAAGAGTTCAAGACCAGTCCGAGCAAAGTGCGACCCCCATGTCTACAAAAAAATAGAAAAATTAGCTGGGTGTTGTGGCAGGCACCTGTAGTCCCAGCTCCTTGGGAGGCTGAGCTAAGAGGATCACTTGGCACAGGAGTTTAAGGTCGTTATGAGCTAGGCTGATGCTACTGTACTTTATCCTGGACAACAGACTCTGTCTTAAAAAAATAAAATATAAAAGAATTTTCTTAGGACTAGAAGGCAATATATTATGTCTGGTCAATCCCTCCTTTTTTCCCCTCCTTGTTAGTACTTTTCCTGTGCTTTCACACTTTGTTAGTCCCCAAATGTTATTATGAATAGTGGTCTTGAGATTTCATTAGCCTCTCAACTATAAATTTTGTCTCTATAAACTGCCCATCTAACTTGACAAACTAACACCTATGTATCTACTAATCTATCTCCTGCTCTGATTGTCTGGCTCTACAACTATGACTCTGTTCTACCTCAGATCTTCTAAAGACAGACATGAAAACAGGTGTGAACAATTTCTGTTCTCTCATATGTATAAAGAATACTTCTCCAAATGCTACTAAGTTGGTTTTCCAAAAACACCACAAATACCTTGTAGAACATGAGATTAGCAATTATAAGCAATTCTTATGTATAATGCATAAACTGAATTGTTTTCAAATAATTCAAATTACCATTTCACACCTGAACAATTTCCAAGCAGGAAAGTTCATGTCAAATTATACATTTCAAAAGTCCACAACACAGCAATCCTTACAAATATTCAAATCCTAAAAGCTATATCCGTGAGATATGTTGGTCCACCATTGACAAAAGTTACTGAGAAATATCACAGCCTATAATTCTAAAATATCATCAACTGAAAAAAAAAAAAAAAGTCAGTGGCTTATGTTGTTAGCTCCTGCTTGCCCACAGCCTTACCTGGCAAGCCACACTGACTGGGGCCTGTCCTGGCTGTCACCTGCTAGTTGAAAAACCTTGGACAAGTTCCTCAACCTTTCTGTGCTTCATTCCCTGATATGTAAACTGGGAATTATATAATGAGTGCCTTATAAAGATTTTATGATAATCAAATTAAATGAACTCAAAATATGTGAAACAGTGACAAGAATATACTAAGCACACAAAAAAGTTAAGACGTTTTTCTGGTACTCTGCCTGTAATTGGAATATATGTAAGGCAGAAATATAAACAATAGGAAGAATGTAGTATGGTGGAAAAAATACAGCATTTTAGGTTAAAATGTGAGCTAGACTCTCCATGGTTCTACTCATGATATTTGTGGCCCAGTTATTTAAACAGAGCCCTGTCCTTTCGTCTGTAAAATACTAAGAAACATAACAGAAATGCCTGCAAAGGGTAACAGAAACTCAGAGAAAAACAAAATAACTTCCAGCTAAAGAATCAGGGGAAGCTTAACAGAAAAGGTATTATTTTGATAAATACTATAGAAAAGATTTGTGGAAGCAGAAACACT
The DNA here is from genome assembly GCA_963574575.1 of Galagoides demidoff. Classification (NCBI taxonomy): domain Eukaryota; kingdom Metazoa; phylum Chordata; class Mammalia; order Primates; family Galagidae; genus Galagoides; species Galagoides demidoff. The sequence goes on along the minus strand of CAUYQV010134616.1, from coordinate 71,827 downwards.
GAAAGTGTATTCTTGACAGAAGGAACCATTTAAGCGAAGGCACAGGGTGTCTTCAGAGAATTAGCACGGGGTCTCTCATGTGGCCAGCGCAGAGGATCTGAAGGGAAGTGACTGGAGTGGGGCTGAAATGGGGAGATCCAATTAGCAAGAGATCACAATTTCCTGGCTGGGGAGGGACTTAGTCCCACAGGCACTGTGGGTTCATTCAAGATTTTAATAGACCACTAATAGGATTAGGTCAATATTACAGAAAGAACTGAGTGCAAGGTGCAGAATAATTAGTAATCCAGGGCCTGGAGATAATGAGTTCTGGAGTCCATTAAAAGCCTAAACTGGGGGGCGGGGGAGGGAATATATACATATACATATATATATATATATATATATATATCTCCAGGGGACTTGATTTGATGCCACAGATAGAAAAATGATGGGGAAGTACAACAAGTTGTATTTGTCATCTAAGGAACAAGGAAAGAAGAGTCAAAGATAAATGATGTGACTGGGCAGTATTGGAGACAGATGCCAGAAGAACAGGAGATGAAATCCAAGAACTCAAAGGAGGGTGGTGCGCCTAAGAACAAATCTCCATTCTGCAGGCTGCGTCACACCAGGGAGAACTGTGCTCATGTGCGGCTATGGGGGGAGCTGACTTACCTTCCGATGTGAGCTTGAAAGGAACAGAATCAGGAGTGGGGAGAGTTAAGAGAGACGTGAGAGATTAAAGGAAGGAACAAGATATGACAAAACAGAGGTTTATCTTAGGACATAGCCAAGGAAAATCCAGGTTGTGGTCTTAGTCCTGTGACATGAATTAGCTGCATTATATGACATGGCCACTTCATTCTCTGGAAAATGAAGCAGAGTCCAATAAATAAATCTCCCCTCAACACCGGCCATTCTCCTCTCAAGACTTCAAAGGTAGGAGGCAAAAGTGGTGCATGCCAAACACTAAGTTCCAAGGTCTAGAGGTCAGGAGTGGATGGAAACTATCCAAGGTCCTTTGCATATTTGGTGCATTTCACTTTAGTACACATCAGTTAAAGGAAAAGGAGAGGACTCTAACACCTTTCAACAACAACAACAAAAGTAGAATATATTTCTTTGGGACAGACTCTTACTCTGTCACCTGGGCTAGAGTGCAATGCTGTCATCAAGCTCACTGAAACCTCCAGTTCCTGAGATCAAGTGATCCTCCTGCCTCAGTCTCTTGAGTAGATAGGACTACGGGTGCATATTACTATGTCTGGCTAATTTTTCTGTTTGTGTAGAGATGGGGTGTCACTCTTACTCAAGTTGGTCTTGAAGTCTTGGCCTCTAGTACTCCTCCTGCCTAGGCCTTCCACAGTATTGGGATCATGGGTATGAGTCACTGCCTCCAGCCCAAAAGTAACAAATTCTTAAATAATAGTTCAGCATTTTAGCTGACAATACTGATTGATCAGAGCACAGCCTGATTTGTCATGAAGCAAGTGAGGCACTTTCTCCCTTATCTTTTTCTAGAGGAAAAAGAAACAAGAGGTGGTTGGGTATCAGTCAGCCAAACAACATGCTCAGAGCCCACATGCTGTCTTATAAAACAATTCTGCACAGACTGTCTGTCCTTGAACAACACATAATATATTGCTCAGCTTATACCCAAAGAGAAGAATAAATACTGGTAACAACAAATTTAAGAAGTGTCAAGAATGCATCTCTCCTCAATGGTAAAACTTAAAACAAAACACTTTTACTTAGATCTACTGGTCTCTCAGATAAACTGGGTGTCAGACAAACTGTAGCACCTTCAGACAAGGGTAAACTGAAGGTTAAAAGAGATCTGAAACCAGATCATTAGAAGAACGATTCTTGAAACATGGACTATTTGTCTTAGAGAAAACTCAAGGGGAAAAGTGCACAATAGACCTCCTTACCTAATTTTCCAGCTTCATCTCACTCACCCCCTACTGCCATCTCTTCTTTACTGCCATGCTCTGTACTATAGTAGGTACTATAATAAAAATATGTTAAATAGTTGTATAAAAACCCTCAAAATAACTTTGGTCTTTTCAGCCCTTGAAGATGTCAGATTTCCTCTTGACTCTGGGTCTCTACACAGATTATTCTCTCTGCTGCAATATTCCTTCTTCCATTTTACCTTGCCCCATAACTTTTCTGACTGACAGCATCCCCAAAATATACTTGCATCAAATAAACATAAGCAGATCCTATTATATACCGCACTCCAGTTATATGCCATCACTCTTCTGCATTCCCTTCATAGTACTCATCATGGTTTATAATTGCATGTTTGCTCAAGTATTTGATTAACATTATCCCCTCAAGTAGAGAAGAGGTCCAAAAATCCTAAGGACATGTCTATTTTGTTCACAGTTTTGTTCCCAAATACCTGGAAAAGCTTCCAAGCTATGGTTTTATGGTTTTCATGCAATAAATAACGAAAAAAGGGAAAGTATGACAGGGGGACACTTCAGTTAACATCAGGAAGATGGCCTTCCCTAGCAGCACTACATTCCAAAGAGATTCTGATCCCTCCCACAAACCCTGCTGAATAGGCTCTCCACCTCTCTATGACATCAGTCTAGAGATCTCTTTGGTTAGAAATGGACATTTCATCCTTATGAGACAAATGGCTTTTCTCCCTCATAATTTTGAGAGACTGAATCACCTTATCATGTACATAACAGAAGCAGAAACCAGGAGATAATATTCTACATGTATAACCATCATGTTAGCAAAGATGATAACATCATATAATACATGTGCTGGGGTGGCAGGGAGAAAACAAGAATCCTAATGCCTTATTGGAGGAAATGAATGCAAGTAGAGACTTTATGTTAAAACAAAAAAAAAAAATGGAAGCACCTAATGAAACTGAGTATAAAAATGCACCATGATCAAGCATCCCACTCCAAGCCTCACCCCAACTTCTACCAAATCACATACCAATGGGAGGATCAAGGATTGACCTCACCAAGGGGTTATTTTGTACATCTATTTACTAGCGACAACAGACCATGTGAAAACTAACTGGCAGTGGGGTTGGTCCCTGACCTCCCCCGACGACCACCACACTGGTCTGTGGAGGTTAACAACACCTGTACAAAGATTTTCATGACAGTGCGCTCACAGAAGCCGGGAGTTGGAGCTATATGACTGCCTCACTGCGGAAATGTACCAACAAACTAGACTGGATAGCATAGACGCACATTCTGGAATACTCCACAGTATTCTAAGCCCTTCCTACAAGAACTACAATGTAAATAGAGACCTAAAAGATTGCACTGATCATTCAGAAATATTTCAGTTCATATATATGCTTAAACTCATTAGTTACAGTATAGCAATGTTTCCCATTTTGTGGAGGGTATATATTGGAGATACTGCAGGGGACCGGACATTTATATGCTCATTGATCAGTATTTGTGTATGTAATTAAATATACACACATTCGTCCTCTTTGCAAGGGTGTATAATTGTTTTCTTATCTGCAAAAACAAAAAAAACTAATACCAATGACTTAGAGCTATTCAAATTAAACAATCCAATGCACACAAATAATGCCTAGTGTAACACAGATCTTCTAGAAATATTATCTAGGTGTTGTAATGAATAATATAAATATTGTTTAATTTTGGAACCCTCCCCCCTAAAGACTGTGCTGACCCACAACCACAACAAAAAAAGGTCAGAAATGGGACCAGATTGACAGCACAGAAACAGAGTCTCCAGGCACAAGAGCAACATAGCCCGACATGAGAGATCCAGAGTCAGACAGGTTGATTCTACTCTTTGTTCCGGTACTAACTAACTCATCAGCTATGTGACAATGGGGAAGTTCCTTTCTTTATTCCTCAGTTTTCTATCTATAAAGCACAAGATAATAATCCCTGCCTCATGGAGTTTGTTGTCAGAATTACTGTAGTTAAGACATTTAAAGGACTTGGAACAGAGTTTGGCATGTGGGAAGTGGCTGATAAATGTTAGGCATGATTATAATGGAAATTAAAACAATACTATATATTTCTAAAAATGCATGCATATATAAAGACTATTCCAGGCACATCAAATCAGAAATCTATGAGGTAGAAGGGAAACTGGAATAGGAGAAAGAATGAAGCAAAGAAAATAACTGAAAGAAAGTCTAAAACAAAAACAGGAAAGGGGGTTTTCAAGGACTAATTATAGAACTCTACCATGCATGGGGTCATAGATGTAACTCAGCTCAATGGATCTGGTATACATGATGGGGAAACAGCAGAGTTTGTGGTGCCTCGTGGGTGGAAGGACAAAAAAGTAAAAGTCTCAATAGTCTTGGATCCAAGGACCCCAGAGCTACTGTGATTGCCTCCAACCTTTTTAGGATTTTCTAGCATGCAATAAACCAAACTTCACTTGACTAGTGTGAGATAGTTTCTATTTTTTGCTACCTTATTATAGTCTTTGACTAAGAAAGGCTCTCAAGTGGAAAAAAATATCAGAGTTTCTCTGTGTTGCCGCAGGAGGCAGAAGATTTAAGAAGGCAGAACCCAGTGTAAAAAGACACATCTCGAACACTTGGTTCAACCCAATAAATAAACAGGTTTTAGGGAGTAATACGCCACTGAGCATTTTACAACATGCATGCTGAGTTTACACAACCGTGTATCGAGGAGGCAAGTTCCAGGTTTTTCAGAAATGAATGTCTCTAGAACTCAAATTAAAATAATAAAAAATTACAAAATAAAAAACCTCAGGTATACTATGAAATAGTAGAAAATGTAATTTTGATACAAATGTTGAAGGGAAGGCTGTTACCTCCCATTTTTAGCATATGCTACACAAATTTCAGGAAGTGGGAGTTGTCCACAGTCTACCAGCCAAGTACCATTGAATGGTGCCATCTGGTTAGTCCTCTCTTGATTGCTGTGGGAAATGTTAGCCAGACCTGCTCAACTTCAAATTCAATCTGCACTGACTATCATGTGTCGGGTTTCGTATAAGTGATCTCCAGTAACCTTCCTAACAACACAGAGAAACGCTAACATTATCTCCATTATACAGACAAGATGAAACCCAACTCAAAAGAAAAAGGGATTTTATCCTAGTTCCCAAAGCTCACAAAGACAGAATCCTGACTTGAGCCCAAACACATCTGCCAATAAGTTGGTCTTTTTTCAATGTACCACAAACTCCCTTCATGAGTACATTTCATGTTTTGAAGGACAAAACCCAAAACAGTCAAATCCCATGAGGCTGTCTGTAGGACTCCACATAGACCCACTTATACAGATTCCCCTCATCTCTTGAGTCAACAGCTTACACATTCAACCTGCCTGTAACATCAAAGAGTGTGAGCACTAAGCAATCATCAGCCTACTTCCCTGTGTGGTTCTAGTTTGTGAATTATCTCTGCTCCCCAGGAACTTGACACAATCAAATGAGAGTAAACGGTACTAAATGCAGTAAAAACAGCACTGACTATACTCCAGGGGACACGTTGCTGTCCCTCCCCTCTGATCACACTGGCTATGAAAGCCTGGAAAAGTCACTTTTGCATTGAACCTTACCTGTAATATCTAGTAATTCTAAAACCTGGTGTTACAAAATCATGTGGGGAACTTTTACACCTTACTGATGTGCAGACCCTACGGCAGAGCAATGCAATCACAGTTCCAGGCTGCTGAGACCCTGGTATTTGTATTTGTTTTTTAAATCTCCCCCAAAGTATGGCCGAGGTTGATAGCATAGATGATCTCTGAGGTTTTTTTCAAGACTTTCTAAACTTTTCTCCCCAAAAGAATCAAAGGGTTAGACTGCTCAGGCCACAACTCCCACATCAGACTTTCTAAAGCCCCAATGCTTCAGAAAACCTCTTTAATTAAGCCAACTGCCAAGGGAGAGACACCACCTCTGCTTTCTCTAGCCCTGCGGTTACCAGCACCTGCTCTTGAGAAAAATAACCATAAAAATGAGAAAAATAGTAGTTGCATAGCAAAAGCAACATTCCTTGAAAGCTTAGAAAGGCCTAAAAAGGGACATGGAGAAAAGACAAAAGGAGGCATGTCCAGCTCCACTCTAGAAAACTTCAGACACACCAATGCCAGAAACCAGCAGGGTTTAAAGGAGGCAGAAGCTGAGCTGGGACTTGGAGAACAGCAAGGAGGGCGTCGCACCAAAGAGAAGCTGGCAGACTTTGGAATAAGCACAGCATTTTAATCAGGCACTGAAAAATTCAGGAAATTCTGAGAAATGAGGATATAAAAGTAGAATGGGAGTAGATTATTTTCAAAATAAATGAAAATAAACAAAAACAACAAAAATAAAAGCCCATAGAAACTTTCTGATGGCACAGTAAAAACCAGTCAGTCCAGAAACTAAAGACAGAGAAGTTAAATTAGAAAGACGCTATTAAAAAGAAAAGGCTGGGACGATCAACAGTCAAGTTCATGATGTGTGTATTTTGACCCTGACCGTCCAACTGGCACAGAGTCTGGAGAGTGGCGAAAAGAGACACACTTAAGAAAAACTGAAAGCCACACACCACCTGCTGCTTTCACTGGTTCTTGAAGGCCATGTGGATTTGAGCGGTGACCTGAAGCTGGGCTGGCATGCTCACTTCAAAGTTTGGACAGTGTCAGTGTATTACAACAAGAGTGGTTTCTAGTCATTCAGTGGTGTCCCCCCACAAGCCCCATTAAGATAGTCATTGTGGACAAGACTCTCCTAAAAGTATTAAACATAAAACTCATGGGTAAGGCCACTGCCTTCAAACAGACTAGGAAAAAGCTCTTTTTACTGAAAAACTAGGTACAAAAGCATTGGGTTCAAAAATGGTAAAAATCTTCCCCTTTCTGCTAAATGGAATATGGAAGAAGCAAATTAAATAACTCATTCTAAGAAGAGAGACTTTTAAGGTAATGAAACTGATAGGAAATCATTACATCTGATGACAAATGACTAGGCATTCCGTATCTCCCTACCCGGTCGTGTTTACTGGATGTTTGTGTGTGCATACACGTATGTGGTCATGTAGTTTTCACAACTGAAATCATTATATGTTTATTTGTTTATAATCTTCCTCTATGTTTGAAAGGTCAGATTAAGGAAGGCCAAGACTCTGATCATTACCTATTCTTAGTCCTAAAACAGTGATTAGTATATGATGAGTTCTCATCACTGCTTGAATAAATGAAAAAAATAAACAAAGGAACTTTTTTTTTCTACAATAAATTGATGCCTGTATTCTTTTCCTTCACAAAATCTTGAGAACAAAGTCGTTCAAGTATAGCAGATATGTTTTTCTACCTAATATGTAATCAAAGAGGGAGGCATAGTTTTTGCTTTCAAGTTGAAGATTTAGACGTATACTTAGAGTTACATGGCTTTCGGTCCACACTTTGGTCTTAATGTCACGAATTTTCCCTCTATATCTCCTATCTTTTCAACATACACATGCATAGATACAAATCTAGACACAGAAACACTATTTGTATTATTAGGAAAAGAGGAGAGACAGACCATATCAACGCTGCACAGAATAAAACTATGTCACCGTTACAAAGGATTGAAATTGTTCTCTTCGCAAAAAGCGAAAAACATCTGAATTCTAAAGATGAAATTTCCACGTTGGAACATTTTAATGAAGGGAGGAAAAATACAGCTGTTGAGCAGGTTTCAGGCAGATTCTAAGGCACATTTGAAAATTATGCACTGTCGTTCAGAGTGAAGCATTTCTACTTCAAGTACGTTCTTTATACACACGCTGACAAAATTAAGGGCACACCATCCCTTGGCTGAATGAGTGCTTATTAGAAGTTCTAGTGCGAGCCATTTCCTTTTGTTCCCTGGAGAAAAGCAGAGGCATGAAAAATACTTTGTTAATGAATAATATTAACCTTGCAAATTTAAAATTTTAAGTCAGTAAGATTGATAAGTTAAGGTTCTGATGGCAACACGATTCTTCCCTGTTGTGCACATGGAGAACTGTTCCTGGAGCAGTTGTCTCCATCTTAAGGACTGGGGAGGATGGTACAACCCTGACATCTGGCATTGCCAATCAGGGATGTCAGCAAAGGCAGTCGGAACCTGCCGGGGGAACCTGCTGGGGTTGTAATAGCAAAGAAGTACCCGAAGCTCAGTCGGAGGGCAAGACGGGACCTGCCCTTCAGACTCGTTCCATTTACAATTTCCAATGTACCTCTACACAATAAACCACTGAGAAGCAAAGGCAGGTCAACGCCTTCCATCCACATGTGATAAATGGAGAAACCAGGGTTTGACAGATGAGTGAGCTCTCCCAAGCCACAGAGCCTTCAGGGGAGAAACTCAGACCTCAAAGCCAGACCAGACATTTTCCACTACATAATATGGCATTAAATTGCAGCTACATGGACAAGAACTTGCCTCTGCTCTTTGTATCTACTTGTGCTCACGTCAATAACAAATAGAAATTGTCGTTTTTATTGTTGGAGATAGTGGTCAATGAACGAACTGTTAAACAGAATCCTAGTAGGGAAATGGTTTCTTCTCTTTCTTCCAAGTATTATGTGTACCTTTAGGTATAGATCTTGGTAATGACAGCACAGAAACAAAGTTCAAGTCAAAAAATCTATTTCTGAGAGGAAAGGTCACAAAAATATCTTCATCTCTATTTGCCTCTATCTTGCCTTTTGAAACAGAAGAAAAAGTCTAAGTCTTAGAGTGTTTTTTACCATCTCCACAGGGGCTTGACAATAGTCACGTCACCTCTTTCAATGAGTTCTTAAGCCAGGAGGCCCTTGGTCCAGTCTGGGTTTCCCAGAATGCTCTGCTTCTTGTACAGACCCAGTTGACATTCTCTTGGGAACTCTTCACAATGAAGGTATGAACTGAACCCACGGCCCAAGGCCACAGAACACTCTCAACAAGAAAAGCAAAAGAAACCTACTTCAGGAAGTACCAAGGTCACACCTGGCTTGGCTTCATGCTACAGATTATAGAAAGCATGCTGTTGCCCAGGCCACCCATCTGTCACATTAATACAGGAACAAGGTGAGTTTCTGCAAGAAGCCATCCACTATCTAAGGGTCAGATCCTGGCAAGAAAGACGGAGGGAGTGAAGGGTAAGGGAGAAGGGGCTATGGACAGTTCTGAGGAGGGATTAAAGAAACATGGTAATTGATGGCAAAGGTAAAAGTATGAAGAACACAGCTGACATAGGGCTAACTTAGCCTAGTCTCTCTGAGGCCCGACACCAGGACTGACAGCTCCCACCATCCCTCATAACCGGGTTACTCATCCCCATTGGTCCATTCACTAAATACTCTGTCCTTTCCTCACATTGTCTCCAACTCTGGAAGTCGCCTTTACTGAAGATCTAGATAAAATATATCTCCCGGAAGCTTTACTCAGTGATCATAGTAGTATCTCTCTCTGCTGTTCCTAACAGGAATGGCCTAGAACCTTGCTATAATTCATCCCTCATATTTTAAATGCTCCCTACCATTAAAAGGTTAGCATTTTTAAGGATGTAAATCATGTCTCTCTCTTTTTTTTTTGTCTCTATAATCTCTAGTTGTTTTTTTTTTCTCTATAAGCACCTATATCAGTGATTGAAACATAAGAGATTTTTAACAACACTTTAAGAAGCTGAATTTAAATACTTACAAGGCTCCTTCTAGCCCTGACATTCTGGATTTTAAAAATCTGTGTTCTGTCCACTTAATCATTTATTCATTCTTTGTTCAGCAATTATATTAAATACCCATTGCCTGCCAGGCATTGTGCTAGACTCGTAAGACGCAATGATACCCCCATGAGTCTGAGAGGAAGGCAGTGAAGAAATAATCAGACACACATATTCAACTAGAAACTGCAGTGAATACCAGAATAGATACATTTAGGAGGATCTGAGAGTAGCCCATCGACTCCAACACTGCACCTTCCAGGGACCAGCTGCCAGAACACAGACAGAGACAACCCTAACACAAAGGAGTAGAGGAGTAAGAAGGCCCTCAAATGATGACAAGCAAAGATCCACTCTAGTTTTACTTTTGCTTGAAATTTAAGCAACATGACAAAAAAAAAAAGTGAATGCTCAAGTTCAACCTCTACCTATGCTCCCAAATCATCTTCTGATACAATCTGCTAAAGTCATGTACATATTCTGGGGGAATGTTATGATTGTCCAGGACTTTGAAAATCTGGACTCTGAGACACAGAGAACAAAATAGTTGGTGATGCTGAACTTCCCCATTGGTAGAATCATCTCTACAGGGTCAACCACGTGGCTAGATGTCAAAGAAGTCGATGACGGCATAATATAAACACAAAAATTTATCAACCCAAATCTCTGACATACATACAGACATATAGAAATGTACACATGCACATAAGAGGGTGCCAAAAAAAGTATCCATGTTTTAAGAAAGGAACAATCAGTATTAAAATTGTAATATTCAGAATATACTGATAACATTTGTTATCTTGTATTTTGTATTTTTTGTACTTGCACATGTCAAACGTGAGATTAGTATTACAATTTTAATACAGGGTATATTCCCTTCTCAAAACATGTACACATTGTTTGACACCCTCTGTCCATGGATGTGTGTATGGAGAGAGAATCCACTGGCTTCCTCATTACACTTCAATTTTCTTTTTCAACACAGCATTTTTCAGTCACTCTGTCACCCTTCCTTACATAAAGTTTCCTGTGCCAGCAGAAGATGGGAGCTGGAGGGAAGGGAATGTCACACCATTCCGTCTGATTACTCTATTCACAGTGAAGACAGAGGGCTGGAGTCAGACCCTAGAGGTCGAGCTGACCACAGGTGATGATGCCAATTAAGATAACCTCTGATAAAATCGCCATCAGCAGTGAGTATCACAAAAGATTCTGTGACTTCAATGCAACCATGAATTGACATCTAAGGGAAATAGTAGCATAATTTTTACTTAATGTTTTGTCAGCATCATGTAAGAATATGAGATGTAAACAACTGAAACAGCATATTTACATCTGGTTCCCTATATAAAGAAAGTGGATGTGAAATCCTATACTCTGTGCTTCGTCTATCAATCATAAAGGACTATAAGAAAATCCTAGAAGGAAATCTACTGCTTTATAAATAGCATTAAGATTATTTATTAATGATAACATTTAGTAAGTGCTTACAAAGTACCAGTCACTATTAAAAAAAAAAAACAAACAAACTTTAAATATAAAACATAAGCCTCCCAACAACCTGGGAAGTAGGAACAGTTATTATCCTCTTTCTTACTGAGAAGGAGACTGAGACTCAGCAAAGTTCACTGACTTGTCTCAGATCACACAGCAAGCACTTACTCAGCATATCAAACAGTACCATTTACCTGACACTGTTCTGAGAGAAACAGAGGGCTGAGGAAGGGGAAAGGGAGAGAAGGAGACATCTCGGATGCAGAGATGAGTCACTCACTGATTTTACTCACAGAACTTGCAAAGCAGCGAAGATATGAATACAAATTGCTATAATCCAAAGTAGAATATTTTAAGTACCATGACAAATGGACAGTTCACTTCCATCTCTGAGTTTATATGCATGAGGGGGGAGATGAGTTTCAGGCAAAATGAATCACAGAATTAAGGGGCACAACTTCACACATAGAGGTTGGGCCTTCATTCTTTCAGGACAAGCCCACAGCCTCTATTTTCTCTGAATTTGTTTTTCCTGAGGTTAATTCAGCAATATAGTTCACAGTAAGGAGACTAGAAGTGTCCCAAGGGCAAGTACTGTGTCTGCAGCATATCCTTAGTACCTAGAATGGCATTTCGTACACAGCAGTGCCAAGACAGGAGGTAGGCGCTGAATCAATTTAACATGCTCATTAATTAATTTAAAAGTGAACAAAGAACAAATTCAAAAACATAAAGCCAGGTGGGCACCATTAAGAAATATTGACTATACTGGAATTCATGAACTCCAGTTTCTGACTGCTAAAGGCTCTGTCCCCAGGTATAAGAAATTTTGCAAAGATGAATGTCAAGGGACTTTTGTTAGACAGCAGGTAAAAGTCCTGTTTAATGAAACCACACCGGCTACCCAGCTGGCCAATGATTTCAAGACTACCAAAGAGCAAAACATGAACTTCTGTTTTACTTCCCACCATGGTAGGAAGCACAGAGCGAACCACAAACACTGTATTTTCTAGAATGTTCTTGAGAGTTATAAAGTAACTCATTTGCAGAAGTCGTTGATCTTGTGCACAGGGACTGTTTGGTGAGATTGAGGAAGCGAATGGCGGTGGACTTCCTGGAGTGAGTCATGGCTGTAACCCCCCTTGACAATATTAATAGAACAGGGGGAAAATTTCCAGGAAACATCGACTACCACAACTACCAAAATAGAAAAAGTGGCCAGTGATTTAATAACCAGGCTTCAGGGGAGATCACCCCACTTTTCTGATTAGAAAAAGCCAACAATGCAGTAAATTAGTACAGTTTGGAACTAGCTCAACAGCATCCTTTCACAGTTCCCAGAGATATCTTTTAATCTCACACTAAGATTTCTGCTTTAGCACAATGATAATATACAATCTGGGCTAATTATAGTTGAACCACAGTCCTAAGACACAATTAGACCTCCAAGAAATAGACGTATACACTAAATGATTCATTTATCCATTTACTCCGTGCATTAAAGTAACCTGAAATTAACAGGAATTTAATAGGTGCCTATTACTATGTGGAGGATTCTTATTTCCCTAAAAAAAAAAAAAAAAAAAAAAACTAAATAAAAGAGGTAACAATGATAATAAATGCCCTAACCTCTGCTCACCATTGTAACTAATTCTCTTCACTTTTCTTCATCTTGTTTGTAAGTTATACTAAAATTAGGCCTAACAGATTAGTTCTGTTTATAGCCTCAGGAATTATAAAACTGTAAAGAACCTCAGATCTACATACTATGTCTAAAACCTTCAGAGAATTTAGTCCTACTCAAAGGTATGTTGCATCCTCCTCTATAATTTCATCACCTCAAAACCACAGCATAGTGTAGTTTGCTGTAACACACAAGCTCTAGGGTGTTAGAGGTCGCCTGGCTTCCACCACTTAGTATGGGACTCACACTAAGTTATTTCACTCCTAGGGGCCTAAGTTTCTTCATTCGCCAAATAGAAATTAACAATACCATCATTTCTTAAGATTATTATGAAGATTAAATGAGATTATATCTTGTGTATGTTTTCCGCATATATATGTGTGTGTGCGCGCACACAAGCGTGTATATGATAGAGGTTTGTGTGTTTGTATAACAGAATAATACTAAAAGCAACATAAATGATAAGTAATATGGCAATAGTTAAATTCTGGTAAGCTCACTGTAAGCACTACAATGCCTTTGTTAAATATGAGGGGAGGAATTTTTATTCCATAACATCAAGTGAAAACAATGCAAACATGTCTATCCTTGTGGACATATCATAAAGACTACAGACATCTATTGGTAAAGACTAAAATGGTACAGAGAAAATGGAGTGAGTGAACCAGGTGTGGTGGCTCATGCACATAACCCCAGCACTTTGGGAGGCTAAGATAAGGGTAAAATATTTATTTACAAAAAAATTTCTTTTAATTAGCTGGTTATCATGGTGCACAACTGTAGTCCCATCTAATTGGAAACCTGACGAGGGAGCATCACTAGAGCCCAGGTGTTTGAAGGTGTACTGAGCTATGATCAGGCCTTTGTCCTCCAGCCTGGATGACACAGCAAGACCCTGTCTCTAAGAAAATAGTAATAATAACAATGGAGTTGATATATTAGGGAGACAAGGTGGAGAATTGTGGGTTTATATTTTAAATGAGTTCTTATAACATTATTTGTGTACATATCTAAATGTATGGAAGAAATCGTTAAATTTACCTGAAGTCCACAAAGAAAGAAAAATCCAAGAAGTATTTATTTGATTGAAACATTAGAAATCTTCAAGTGCACATCAAATTATCCTAATAGCAGGAACTCTTCCTTTTGAAGGATACACAAGGCATTACTTAGCATATCATGCAAATGCAGGCACTTGGTTCCGGAAGCTCTAGTATCCTCCCAGATCAATTTAAACCTCAATTCTGCAGAAAAACACTGCACCCAAGTCTCACTCATTAGCCAGATCAAGTGTTATTTAGGAAGGTTGTTCACATCAAAGATCATCATCTTAATTTTTAATTACTACCACGGAGGAATCTATATACATATATGGCTAAAAGGTGTGTGGTCCTTAACTACAAGGAGTTTACATCTTTAATTCACACTATGGTCTTAGGCTCCCCATTAAAAGGCTGGTGGAATCTTTGCTTCTTCTCTCTCTGCTCCCTGTGATCATCCCTGCTTCACCTTTGTCACCTGAGGCCCTTGCACCACCTGTCCTTCTGTCATCAGAGTCACAAGTCAAGTCAACCATCCTGTACCTTTCAGCCACCACAAGACAATCTATACAAATTCGACTTTGGAAGCCCACCTACTTTTGCCTATGTAGGTCTAAAAACATGTATTCTTTCTCAAAATTTCTACTGAACTTAAAGTCTGGGCCTAGCATTAAGCACTTGATTTATTTTTCAGTTGGTTCTTTTTGGGTTTTTTTTTTTTTTTAGACAGAGTCTCACTATGTCACCTTTAGTAGAGTGCGCTGGCATCATAGCTCACAGCAATCTCAAACTCTTAGACTCAGCAATCCTCTTGCCTCAGCCTCCCAAGCAGCTGGGACCACATGCACCTGCCACAATGCCCAGCTACTTTTATATATGGGATCTCGCTCTTGCTGAGGCTAGTCTCAAACTACTCCTGAGCTTAGCAATCACCTGCCTTGGCCTCCTAGAGTGCTAGGATTACAGGTGTGAGCCACCGTGCTTAGCCTTGGTTCTTTATTTTTTTAAATCTCATCAAAAGCACTTTTTTTTTTTTTTTTGAGACGGAACCTCAAGCTATCCCCCTGGGTAGAGTGCCATGGCATCACAGCTCATAGCAACCTCCAACTCCTGGGCTCAAGTGAGTCTCCTGCCTCAGCCTCCCAAGTAGCTGGGACCATAGGCGCCCGCCACAACGCCCAACCATTTTTTGGTTGCAGCCATCATTGTTGTTTGGCAGGCCCAGGCTGGGGATTCGAACCCGCCACCTTAGGTGTACATGGCTGGCGCCTTAGCCAATTGAGCCACAGGCGCCGAGCCATCAAAAGCACTTTTGAACCTCTCAAACAAAAATCCCAGATCTTAAGTTTTTCTTGTTATTTTTTTCCCAAAGCAATTAACAGTGCCAGACAAATACTGGATCCTAAGTAAACACATGTTTGAGAGAACATTACTTTTACATAAGAAGATATATAAAAAATAAATGGAGTCATTTATGAAATACACAGAAGCTTCTAAGTATACCTTCACTTTCCATTGTTATCCTTAGAACAGAGAATCTGGGAAGTATAAGCTGTAAAAATCACACATCTGCTTCTGTGTGTCTAACTCCTAAACACTAGTCTCTCCATTTATCTTAGGCTCAGTTTTTTTCACTCTAAACTGAAATCTATTAAAACAGATACTGTGAATTGCATATCAGCCATGACCTTCAATGATCCATCTTACTTCCCTCGAGCCAGGTATCAGAAGCCCTGTAATTCTGGTCTTGATACCACAACTTTTACAGTCCACGATACTAGGTGACATCACCTCTGGAAATTTCAGCTTAGTCATCTATAAAACGGGAAGAGTAACTCCTTCCATTGACATATCAAAGAAGAGCTCTGAGGATCAAATAAAGTAATGGCTGTGTGTGTGCTAGGAATATAAAGCACCATGTAATATTAAGGGTTTTACTGGCTCCTATCATTGTTAATATTAGGTTTAGGACAGAGGGAGAAGGGGAGTTCAATCCATGGGAAAGTCCTCTAAAAGAGATCTATGGCAAGAAACTGGGGCAGGGAACGAACTTCAAGAGCACAGTATACCCTCTGTCTCATTGTGACAAGAGGAGAGCTTTACAGGACTGGAAGGTAAAGGGAGGCATGTAAGAGCCTGAGGCCTCCTCAAGGGAAGACACCAAGTGGCCACAAACCACACACACACACAGAACATCCTCAGATTAATTCTAGTTTTTGCACTTATCTCCCTTAACTGATTGAATGAGCCAACCTCAATCTGGTATAAAAAGTAACATCACAGAGAACATTATTTCCAATATTCTCACTAATATGAGATATTTCCTTGGTTTAGAAGCTACTAAAAGGTGAAATCGTACTAAATAAAGCTCTGCATTAAGAAAAAGCAAAGAAAAAGAAATAGACTCAAACATTATTTGCACTGAAAAGACAAAAAATATTCATTGGTATTTCCTTATTTATTTCCCCCCTACCCCTGGGAAAAAAAATAAATAACCCCTGGTGTTTATATAAGCATATATTTTCAAGCAGCAGGTAGTACTGTACAGACACTTAATCAAATTTCACCTCATCATGGGTAATGGGCAATGAGTCAGTATTAGAGAATCATAATAGAAATGGAAAAAAGCTATAAAATATAGGAATATTTAGAGGTAAAAAGCCAACCATAGTATATTTAATAAAGTCAAAAAATATAACTCAAAGAAGGTAATTAACATGCCACGTTTCCATTGCTTCCAACACTTAGTCTACCTGGAATGTTCTAGCATTTCCATTTATTTTATTTCATTTTATTTTATTTTATTTTTTGAGACAGAGTCTCAGTATATCACCCTTTGGTAGTATGTGGTGGCATCCCAGCTCACTGCAACCTCCAACTCTTGGGTTTAAGTTATTCTCTTAACTCAGCCTCCCAAGTAGTGGGACCACAATGCCTGGCTATATATTTTTTTTTTTGGTTGTTGGTATCATTGGTTGTTTAGCAGGCCCAGGCCAGGTTTGAACCCACCAGCCCCAGCAGAATGTGGCCAGTACCCTAAGCACTGAGGTACAGGTGCCAAGCTGTAGCATCTCCACTTATGAATCTTTTCCTTCCCCCAAACTCCAACACAAATGCTTCCTCCCTTAATACTAGTGTAGCCTTCAGCCATTATTTTCTAGTCAAATTAAATTATCCTTTTTCTGAGTTTTAATATTTTTATGTCTACCCCAACTGTAGTGCTGAACACACTGTGTCTTTTTAAAAAATTATTTTTGTATGTGTACATGGCATATACTCCTATACTGCACTGAGATACTTGAAATTATGAACTAACATTCAATCTTTTCTGTATGTGTGTTCCTAACATGGATCCTTAAAGGAAGTAGATTCAGTATTCTTTTTCTAGAACTGAATCTTGGAAATAAAGAAATTAAACTAGATGCGTTCTGGGGCCCCTTCCAGCTATAAATTCCAAGATGTTACAGCCAAAAGGAATTGATGACATTATCTCATTCAATCTATTATTAACCAAGGGGTTCAAAGTGAGGAAACGAGGGGCCAAGTTTAGCCGCATGTCCCAGGCTCCACCCAGGGCTTCTTGGCCACCCCATGGCACCTTTCTAAACCGCTGTCCGTCTAATTTCCTCAGTATTTCCCTAATTCCAAGCCAGTACTGGATCTCAGGATACAGATGAGATCCTTGACAGATGAGAATAAAATATTCAGCTGTCAACTCTGAACATCACAGTACTGGCCAAGGACTCCTCTTCACCATGAGTGAACTTGTTATTTGGACAAGTTTTATGAATATACAGTACCGGCCAAGGACTCTTCACCGCAACTGAACTTGTTACTTGGCGTTACTTTAATGAAATTAAAATGGAGAGCAAGGGATATTCCAAGACTAGTGTTTTTCAGATGGTAGAAAGCAATTCATTAACAGGGCATAAAATCAATTTAGTGGATCTCCAAAAGAATTTTTTTTAAATGAAACAGAATAGAAAACAAAGTGTGTGTCACATAAAGAACATATACTTTCAAGTAAAATTTTCTTTCCTACTTAGTATCTACACGTACTCGTATATGTGGAATTGTCAATGTGAAATTCACTTCTTACTGCTATTTGGGCCCAAAATAAGTTTGAAAGTCACTATCATATTCCAACGTCTACAGTGATAAATACTTACAGCTATAGAACTGATTAACATGCCGAAAAGACAAAAGCAGATCTCAGGACACTAAGCACATCTCTTCCAGACTTCATAGTCCTGTTTCTCTGAAGAGCTGTGGATCTCAGCTGGAAAGACCAGTCACAAGGAAGTCACATCACCATCCCACGCCCCTTCCCCTCGTGTCTGCACTACCAAGTTCCAGGTTTAGGAGACAAATTTTCTTTATTCCAACCAACTACTTGTCTCTTTTCCTCTTTCTAAGTTAAAAAGCAAAAATAAAACTAAACAACACAAAATTAAAAACACGAAATAAGAGAATTAGAAAGGCAGAGAAATAAAAGGCTTCCAGTTTTTTCAGTTTTGAAGAAATTTATTTCTTCCTTTCTCCTCTCCCGAATTTCCTTCATTCCTCCCCCCTCCTACCACTTCGACCTTTCTTTTGCTAAAGGGAGAGACTCCAACCAGCCTGCAGAAGCCAGCACTCTTAGGAGCCATGTCCCTGAGCTCTTTCAGTAGACTTTCAAAATATTTTATTTTCCTTCTATTTCCCTGGCTGGATCGTCGGGTTGGAGTAATTTTCCCTTTCTCCTGGGGTTGGTTGCTAAGAGACACTGTATTACTCTTCTTTCTCTATGATCTGATGACTGTGATCAGCAAGACGGCATGCAGACAACATCCTGACATGGCTCATACTAGATCGCTGTGCCTGGTTACTGCACGGTGGCCTTCCTTAACCCCCCAGATCTGTCACACCAAGATTTCCCAAGTTCGTTATCACACAGGGTCAAAGGATTTCCCCCCTCTTTCTTGGAAATGGTGGTTGTGATGGGGCAACTGCATCCATCATTATAGCAGCCAAGACACAAATAAACGTGTTTCAGTAAAGGTTCCACACTACCTCCTTGCTCTTAATATGATTTTTCTTTCACTTTATAGGTAAACAAGCAGACCAAAAAGTATTCTGAATTAATCTCAAATAAGGATACAGCTGGAAGGGAACTTTCAAATAGCTTCATAGCCAGAGTCCTTCAGTCCCCACCCTTTTCTAGTTTACACAGCCAAAGCAAAGCTCATCCCTTGTTTATTTCTAATCCTACACAGCTCTTGGCAGAATACCTGAAATGTCCTTGGTGTTCAATAGATGTTTGCTGAATGAATAAATGAACAAGAGTTCTGATAAAGTTGTGTGTGTGTGCCTTTTTTTCCCCCATCCCCTGAGGTTGTTATCCAATCTTCTCACCCACACATTTCAGGAAAAGGAAAAAGTCGTGAGTTTACTTTTGAAGGTTCAAAGTCCTTCATAACAGACAAAAATTTGAGCAACAATAGTAAATGCAAGAAAGTAACAAAGATTCTGGATCTCCATTTAATAGCTTCCTTTGTAGCTATTTCCCTGGTACTACTGATTTCTTTCTTCTATCCTCCTCCTCACCACAAGGGTAAACTGGAAGAACTGTGCTTTAAACAGTCTTCTTACCACAAGGCCAAAGTCGTAGACGATTTCCTATAGCATATATACAAGACATCAGGCTACCTAGAATCCTTCCCTGCTTGATAGTTAAACTTTTAGCATTAAAGCTTGGTGCATTCTGCTTAAGGATCAGATGCTGAGAAAAAATGAAGTCTTTCTGGTAAGGTTTCATGTTGACATATTTTAACAAAGATTCAGACCTCTGTCCTCTTGACAGCCAGCTACCTAGAGAGGTATATACAGGTATATAGAGATATAGGTAGATATTTGTGTGTCAGTCTGTGTACATTTAACAAAGATTTTTTTTGTATAGCATTTAGAAGTTGGCATACAGTAGAAAAATTACAGAATTCAAATTTAGACACAGATACATTCAAATAAAAAACCCACTATTTATAAGCCCTGATACCATAGGCAACTTATTTATTATCTCTGAGCCTCGACTTCATTATTTGAAAAATGGAAACATCAGTATCAAATTTCAAATAACAGCATAAAGATGACCTATCAGATACCTGGCATACAGTGGGAGCAAATTAAAATGTGAGCTCTATCATGAACTATCTGCACGTAACATGAACATAGATTTTGCTCAGCTGTAAGGAAAAGAATGTTTGAAGGTATCAGCCGAAAACAAGAGACGGCATGAGGTTGTTAGAGGGAAATAGTGAGGGTGTCCACACAGGGAGCCCACAGCCCATTTCCCCACTCAACTAAATTTACAACACTCCACCATTCCACGGGAACGATTTTACTCCATGACTTTCAGGAGTAACCAATTTTACGCAATTTTTGTGGCTGAATCATGCTTTCATGCAATCTCAGAGAAGGAAGGAAGTGAAGAGATAATATTGTTCAATCATGTTGTTTTACAATATGGGAAACTAACCAGGGTAGTTTGTTGATTCACGTAGGATTTAAATGGCTTTAAAGGCAAAAGGGGATGTGTCCTTCCCATCCCACCCCATTTCCCTCCAGTTAGCTCTTTTTGATTGGCTGCCTCCTACTTTCTAGTGTGGCTAAGGTAAAAACTACCTTTACTCTGGCAAGACTTTTTGTTTTCCCCTATCAACTGAATGTCCACATGAATTCCATGATTATATTCAGGATAAAGTGAAACTTTAGGATGGATACTAGCTTTAGCTAGAAATCGTGGCTCTCTAATACTGTGGGAAAGAAGTAACAGATGCTCCTGAGGTTGGATTTATTTTTGAAGACAGAACGGCTGAAGGGTGTTTCTATCTTCATCACCAACTTCTAGCTACAAACCTTTGGTCCTTCCATTCCCTCTGTAACTCTGGCTTTGCCCTTCCTTCCCTCCCTCTAACAACACAGCCAACTAAAGCACTGGTCTATTAGCACCCTGTCTCCTGGCAGCCGTTCCTACCTAGACAATGAAAATTTCATGGGAGTCCTCAAGCAGGCACGAGTTCTAAGATGTGCCCTCAGTCTTGTACTGACCATTTTCCAGGGTGAGAAGGCAATAATTCTAGAAAACAATTTCAGTCGAGAACAAACAATATTTTCACACAGATTAAGTTTTCTCTAGATTATAATTAATACAGAACAGACTGCAAGAGATGAGCTGCTTAGGGATGCTATAAATTTACCATTAAATCGTAATGCCTTGAAAAGCCCTGCCTTTAAGGGAAGTATGGCTGTAGCTCTCCAACAGAATAAAATTATTTGGAAGCTTAGAAACTTCAGAGAAAAAAAATATTCTTTAGTACTGATTCAATGAATAAGAACAAATAAAATTTATATACCAAAAAATATCTAAACCTGGGGCAGGTGGCAGAGGGTGGGGAAGACTCATAGTCATCAGGGATGGAGTAAATGTGCTGTCACTTTTATTGAACTTGGCCTTCTATCTGCCAGGCATTGAGTTATGCCTATGCCTTCTCAGGCTGCCACACAAAGATGTTCAGAAGCGTTAGGAAATGATCTTGCCAGTGCATCCTCTCCAGATGTCTATGGATATTGAATCATCTGCATCTATTACTCTTACTGTATGTTATTTACATTCCAAACAACACGTGGTAGAATAAATCACAAAGGTAAGTGTAAGAGTACAGTGACTGCTGCTACTTCATCACCTTGACTGTGTAAGTTGAGCTGAAAGAGTCTTACTCACTTCCAATCAACTAATCCGTCAGTCACATTACAACCAGACAGAGTATTTTGGGTCTAGCAGAAGTACCCAAAACACAAATCACAACAAATTATTGGTATAGACAGAGGGATTATAGCATATTATTATATTTTCTTTAAAAAAATTAAAGAACTTAAACCCATGAATAAGATAAGCCAAGGAAAGATGTCTAAAGATTCTATCACACGGTAATTCTGATACCTTTCTTAATCTTAGCTGTCTTTCCTTTTATTTTTCCTAAACTCTAGGTTTTTCAATGTGTTTCCTCAAAAATCTGTACTTCCTCAAGTTCCAAGAACTCCAACTTATTTACTCAACTATAAATAAACTCTATTTGTCCTAATCAAGCTACTGAATCTAATCACAGACAGGCTTAAATCCACTTTTTGACCTTCTTACCTGTAGAGACTCAGTATTCTTTTCCATTTATAATAAGGGAGACTGTACTGTCTGAAGCACACACATGATTTTTTAAAACCACAGTGATGCCACACAGCAAAGTCCCAATAAGAGAACTTGACAAACTGAACGGAAAAATGTAAAGATGTGTCAGAGTCCTTGAACATTTATTTAAGAAAATTAATTCTGCAATAAAAAATAGCCAGGCATTGTGGCAGGCGCTTGTAGTCCCAGCTACTTGGGAGGCTGAGGCAAGAGAATCGCCTAAGCCCAAGAGTTGGAGGTTGCTGTGAGCTGTGACACTACCATACTCTATAGAGGGTGATAAAGTGAGACTCTGTTTCAAAAAAAAAACTTCTCTGGGAGAATGTCACCCTTCTCTGTCTACATTCAATAGTATTACGTTCAGTTCTGGGTCCTCACAAATGAGAATTTTCAGCATAGACTGGATTTGGTCAGTTTAAAGGAAAGAAGGTGCGTCAGAGTGACAAATGTCAAGTCTATTTTGAAAAGCCTGATGGGCTCATAAAAGGAAGAGGAATTACGCTGGCTCTTTGTGATCTACAAGGGGAAACATGTAGATTTGAAAAGCTAAATCACCTAAATGTGAAGAAGTAATTTTAATCAAAAAGTAACATGGGTCTCGGTACCTGTAGCTCAGGGAGTAAGGGCAACAGCCACATACACCGAGGCTGGTGGGCTCAAGCCCGGCCCGGCCTACTAAACAACAAGTGCAACCAAAATAAAGCCGGGTTTACCCAACTAAAATAGCAGGCACCTGTAGTCCCAGCTACTCGGGAGGCTGAGGCAAGAGAATTGCTTAAGCCCAAGAGTTTGAGGTTGCTGCGAGCTGTGACACCACAGCACTCTGCTGGGGGCAGCAGAGTGAAATTCTGTCCCCCTCTCCCCCCACAAAATAGTAACATGGCTAATGATATAAAGTATGTGCCCACTTCCAACACACAATAAAGCCAAAGCAAATTTAGAATTACCTAACAGTACATATCTAGCACCTGTAGGGCCACTGCTGAGCTAAGCCTCATGTCCTTTAGACTAAGTTTGAGTCATTATTTTGGTTTTGTCATTGTTATTATTAGGATATATAACACACAAACCTCTTGCTAAATTTGTGCCTAGGTATTTCAAAGTTTATTCTCTATGTCAAAGGGACTTACTTTCACGGGACTGTCTCAAGTATTGTTGCAATTAAGTGTAGCAGGTTTGTAAATTTAATTTGATTTGAACTATCTTAAAAACTTCACCAAAATAGTTCAATTGAAATTAAGTGTATAAATAATCAATGATTAAAAATTAATAAATATTTATTCAATAAACAATCATTAAGTGCTGCTTCTGTGCCCTGGCCGTATGTCAGGCACTGTCAATTCAAGGGTGAGAAGCACAGCGTTCTGCCTCTTAATTCAGCCTAGCTGAGAAGGCACCTGTAGTGCTGCCTCCCTAGGATAAGTACTGTTTTATTTGTTTGTCTGCTTGCTCTTCATTATTCCTTTCCCCTGAGATTTAGAACTTGAAAGTGCAGAACGGAGAGGTCTTATCTAATAAGGAGATGTGATGATCAGTTTGCAAGAATCTTTGTCTTTGTTTTGTTTCTTTTTTGCAGGGTAAGTGCTGACAATGTTAAGTACTGACTCACTCCATGAGTAGGAATTTTAAGTTCAAAGACTAAGAGATAATCCCACGTATTAGGAAGGCATAATTCAAATAAAAATAAAGACAACTGTTCAAAAAATCAGAACTATCCAAAGTCAAAACAGGCTGGTTCAGTTTCCTGCGCTAGAAACATTCAAAATAGTCCTGAAAAACACTTTGTCAGAAACTTGAGTGGTAATTCAAGTATCAGGTGAGAGATTGACCTACCTTAGTACTTCTGAAAATTGAGAGTTAAAGAAAACAGTACCGATCCCAGACCAGTTATACCAGCATATGTGAAGGTGAGGTGCAGTTCTTTCATTTTTTTTTTTCGAAAACTCCCCAGTTGGTTCTTTTTACTGTTAAGAGGGCAGAGAATCACATAAACATTTAAAGCCCCTTGCAGTATAACACTGGCTGTAGTCTAGGAATTTTGTAGAATTGCAAGCCCTAAAGTCCAAGGAAAATATGGTAAGGGGCATTGGCATAACCCTTTCTACATTAGTAAGGTCACCAGAGGCTTATGGCTGTTAACAAAGCAGTTCAAGTTCAATGATGTGCATGTGTGAAGGAAGATCAGAACCATCCAAATGGATGAAAAGAGACAAAGGAGAACACACTCATTCTGAGATTCCAGAGATCATTACTCTACTCAGCTCTGCACAGAATAGCTGTAATGAAGAAAGTATGCATTTTAAGGTAGATAGGCGGTTTTTGTTTTTTCTCTTCTTTTTTTTTTTTAATTGACCACGCTGCTCACAACTTCACCTCTCTCCAAACTGCATTTAGTGCCATGAGATGTTTACAAAATTCAATGGGATTTTGGGAAGACGGACAGGACAGCCAGCCTAGCAAAATTTTTATATCAAGGCAAAAACTATGGCTTTGGTTATTAAACACAGTCCGGCCAAAGGCATAAAAGTAAATGGTAGGCAGAAAAGCCCCCACTGAATATCTATGATTTCTAAGTACCATAATCTGCTAACCCTAAAACAACATATTTTTAGTACTTGAGGTTGTTGTTTTAAAAACCATGCCCTTGAACCTTGATTTTTTTTTTTTCCTACTGCTTCCTTTTCTGTTTCCTTATCAATTACTGATGACTCCTGGTCAAGGTACCCTGCCACAAAAGGGAACAACAGTGATAATATTGCCACAACCGTGGGAAGGGAAAGGTCCCCCTCTACCCTGTAGAGGCCCAGGGGAAGAGAAAGGTAAATGGGGAATAGGAAAGTAAATGCATTGGTCAAGGCCAGAGTAAAATCTGGCATCATCCCCAAGAGAAAAATGCAGAAGTTCTGGCTCTCAGCATTTATTGTTAACCACCAGCCTTTCTCACTTCCCCTGCAAACAGAGTTGACTTTGGCCAATGAGGGAAGAACGAGTTTCACAAACAGTTATCATCACAAGAAGTAAGGGTGGAGTGCTAAGGGGCCAGAACCAGGGTGTGCTGCTTTCTGAGCACAGAGTCCCTGTTTGGCTTTAAAAAGGAATTGAGTTGTTACTTCAACATTTTACTAGACCGATAACATCAAGTTGGTAATTATGGGTTGCATTTATGTAGCTGAATCTTTTAAAAAATATAAAAAGCTTAGGAGGATGGGGACAGGCAAGCTTGACCCCCAAAATTAACTATCAAGATAGAAAAGCTGCCATAAGAGCTCCCACAAATGAGCCAGGTGAAGCAAAGGGGTTTTCTATAGTTATTAATTGCCATATTACCATCAGTATCATCATGAAAGTCAGTAGAACATGGGGGGCAATCAGTGGTGTGTTTTCAGAAGAGACAGGCCAACTGGGTTGGGAAATGGACTCCCTGAATCAGAACCTATTGCTTCCTTAAGGCTTGCGGACTGGCTCGACTTAACGTAGCGGCAGGCTCCGGTTGAAGGGATGATTCTTCTTTTTTGAAGGGAGGTAGAATAGAGTAATTGCCAGATGTTTGCAATTTTAGCTATAAAAAGATGGCTGCTTTCCATTCCTGAGTATCTTAGGACTTTTTCTTTCTACCCAAGCTATTGTGGCTCACTAAAATAGGCCACTGCACTGATGAATCATCATTCAAAACTGCAATAATGGAAGCAGAAGAAATATGACATTTTAAATTCACGAAAAATAAATAAAAATGTATGGGTAATACTAAGCAGCAGAAAGTATGTTGTTTTTTGTTTTTTATTTTTTTTCCAGTAAACCTGGAATTTTAAATTTTGGTTCAGAAAAGTTGTGCTTGAATCTGCCCAGGAGTATATTATACCCAGACGACCCGGTACAAGACAGCCCATCAATGAGCCTTGAGCTCCTCAACTATAAACTAGGAGCAACAATGAACCCTATTCACCCCCAGGCCCTGCCTTACAAGTGCATGGCCCAGAGAAGCTCTGCAAATATTTGTTGTGTGAATAAAAGGAAAAAATATATGTAAATGTGGGAAACCATAATCATGAAATAATGGTGTATTTACAATACACATTAAATTCTATACACATTGTACTTTCTAGTGTAGTTACTAGAACATTCCTCAGGAGCATGACCACATACTCAGATCTCTCTTCAGACACTGCCTGTTAAATTTAGTGAGAGTAAAAGTGAAAACCTGTTTTTTTATTTAAGTAGCACCCATATAACCAGCTTGAGAACCTGGTGACCCCTTAGACAGCAGCTGTTATCTTTCCTAGTGGAATTTTTTGTGTGTCTGTACACAAACCCCAATATAAGGTGGTATGTTCTCTACGTCATTACAATTGATCACATACTTTACTAACTTTTTTGACCTTTGGGGGTAAGTTTATTCTCTTTAAATGAAGATCCTAAATCTGGAAGAAAAAAAAAAAAAAAGAATCTCTTCGAGGGTTTGCTGATGTTATGAGCCCTTTCCCTGAAAAAGACATACACATAGACTAATTTTAAATACAACATCAGGAGACTGGCTAAATCCCAAATATGGATCCCAGAAATGAATGGAACCCAAGATAAAGTCTCTAACAAATTAATTTTTCTGAAATGTAATAATCCCTAACATTTCACTGTATAATTTGATATTTTAGAAAATGATAAATTTTAAAACTAAGTGAAAATTACTAGTTTACATTATAAAATATTCACCTGCATTCTTAACCATAATTATAGTTCAACAATAAAAATATTACTTTCCGAAGAAGCACTCTACTATATGTATGAATCCTTTTTTGCTCTACATTGAAAGAGTTCAGGTAGAGTAGAGCCCTTTCTGAGAAAGTATTATTATGCGAATTCAAAAAAGAATATAACAACATGTCATAATTCTCTCACCTTTCTTTGTGGCTGAATAGTATTCCACAGTATGCATATACCATAGTTTAGTCAAATTTCTAATGAACATATAAGCAGCTTAAAGGTTAAGATACCCTTTCACTTTTTCCAATCTACTATAGAGACCTATTCAATAAAAATGGCATAGGTTGGATCTGAATTGGCCCCAGTAAAAAGTCCGAATTAATGCAGGAATCTATATGTGAAGAAGCAAAATCTGTCTCGTAGGGCCCCCCATGGGCATATGCACATATAAGGACAATTCACTGTCACCTCAAATGGTGACATTTCCAGGCACATTTCAGAGAACCTGAAGATTTCTTTCCCACCAACTATTTTTCATAGAGGAAGTACTTTAAAAAACCAGTATGTCATTATAACATATATGAACAGATCAAAAACAAAAATAAAGGCAAGTTAAAATGCCATTTTCATTTCATTTTAATTTCAGTAAAATTACCCATGATATCTAACATATTTAAGTGAAATGACAAAATTCACCTGAATTAATGAAGATTTCAAATAGTCCAAAAGCCTTCTGCAAAAAACATCTCCCTGATAATGACTCCTTCATATCCCTATGGCTGTTTTATATTTTGATACATCATAGACATCCATGCACAGGTGATCCTAAGTAATTTTCACACATTATTTGGATGGTGTCAATTTTCAAAAAGCTTTGAATAGTAATGATGTGGAAGAGAATGATGAGAAATTTTCTTTCTTCTTAAAAAAACAGTAATAGCATTAACATGAGATGCATTGTTGTGTTGAGGAACAGTTGTAGACTTTGCCTTGGAAGATAAGGGTTCAAAAAAGTTGAAAAAAAAGAAAAAGACAAGTGTTCAAATCCCCGCTTTGCATGAGCTATTCACGTTGCATATATTATACTCTCCGAAGAGTGAGGGTGCTGACAGCTATCATTGACAGTGAGGCTGAAAAGACTGGGTTGCAGAAAAGCAAAGTGGACTTCGAAGGCAGTAGAGACTAATCAATTCAATAAAAAGTTTCTCCCGTCCTTAAGACACTATTCTACCAGATACACTGTTTTAGTGATAATTATAATCAACGATTAGCATACAGCAGTTATTTTATGTTACCCATACTTTACCTAAGGGAAAATACTAAATTTCAGTCCAATGTGGCTTCTCTATCTATTAGCCTCACTGTGGGTCCTCTGAGTCTTAGATTTTTCATTTGTCTCTAGAAACTGTAATAATGTAGGAACTATAATGATGCTATGGGACATTGTGGTGATTATGTAAGAAAGTGCTCTACAATCCATTCCCATGCACACGCCCCACACACGTATTCAAAATTGCAAGCTGTAATGAATATTTCGTAATAAAACTCTTCTTTCATTGCTTCCTATTTTCGCAGGATCACCCCAAAGTGTGGATAAGTAAGAAGGCAAAACAGAACGAAAGAAAAAAACTGTTTTGGTTGGCTCACATCTCACATTCTTATGGGTGTGTGTTTGGTAGGTAAAAAGCTGTCTCGAAGTAGTTGCAGGAGAATTGCTTTTTGCCTCTTCTTTTTCTGCCTTTGCCTTTGTATTCACAGAAACATTTCATTCTAAAGCATAACAGATCACTGAGGAGAGATAGCAATGATACGCCTGGCCAAGACCTCCAGGAAGGTACTCCTTGCCCCATGGTATAATAAGATCGGTATGTTCTTATTTCTTGGTCCTTCCTCTCTGTAGCTACCCAACTTCCTGGAGCTATTCCTAGAGGTAAATTTTGGTGCATGCTAGAACATTTGGGTCTACCCATAATGAAGTCACTCTGTCCACTCTGTAAAGCTACTTACTTCTGGGATCCCAGATACACCGCCTGAGGACATAAGGAAGGAGCTGCCAAAATTACAAGGTCGTGATGGATGCCACTTTGCACATGCTGTTCCCTGTGCTTGGCACGCCATGATGTCCACCGCCCTTTCCTGCCTGGTAAACAACTAACTCATTCTTTAAGACTCAGGTCACACATCTCCTCCTCTGTGACGCTTTCTCCAATTCCTCCAACAAGATGTCTTACATATTCTTTTATGGCACTAAATTTACATAATGCAACTTTATGGGTTCCTGGTGCCTGTTATTCATCTATCTTGACTAGGAACCATCTATTGTGTTTGAGGACAAAATACAGAACAATGTAAAGAATGAGTAACAGGGGAGAATGCTGGAAAGGCCAAGTGCCAGGAGGCTCAGGGGCCACATGCCACCAACGTGTGCCCTTCTGACCCAGATGCTGTCTTCTGCCATCCTATTTCTGACTGCAGAAATTTTAAAGAAGGAAGATAAAAACGCTACACTTTTTTTAAAAAATAGCTCCTTAGGTCAATCATTGTTCTCAGGTATGGTTTCTTTATATGGTATATTTGCCCAAAGGCTCAGGTGGTAGATTTATTTTTATAATATCCATAATGAATCCATTTATAGGTAATTTACATAGGCCTTCCGTGACCCATAAAGTAACACAAGAGCAAGTGCTCCATGACGCAGAAGCACTAGCATTGCTGGGGCACTCTAAAAGAATCAATTTTTATTGTTCTTTTAAATTTTCTTTCTTCTGTTTTTGGATCCCAAGTAAAATTCCTGGGGACAACATATGCAAAAAGCCTGTTTTTTCTATGTTTAAAGCACAGAGAGAAAAGAATAGCAACATGAAGGAAGTTTCAGATCTCAGAGTCTCTACATTGCTCCCATAATAAAAGATGCTTGAGATTTGAAAAGCTACTATCATTAACCAAGAGAGGAAGTGTGCACCCACAGGACCTAAAGAAAGTTCAAAGAGCATAAAGCATCAGGCCCTGTTTCACAACTGTTGGTTGAGCATCATTCACAATTACCTGTGGAGTCTTGTTTTATTTCGCTTTGTTTTAATGCAGATTGCTGGATTCCATGCTCAAAGACTCCGTAGTATTGAGATAGGACCTAAGACTTTAAAAAATATATCATTCTCCAAGTCTTTCTGATGACTTTGGAAAGCTTTGAGAACCAATGTTTTAAACCATACCTCATAGCAGTGATCTTAAAAGGAATGGCTCAGGCAATTCAGGTTGCATGTGAGATGGCACTTAGGGTAGGAATAGAAATACATTGAAAAATTCAAATATTATTAAACGTTTTATTTTGAAATACAGACTCAACTGCAAAAATAGTACAGAGTCCCACGTACACTTTACCCAGCTTCGCCTCATCTAGCTACAATGCATTACCCAAACCAGAAAAGTGACATCATTATGGTGCTGTTAAGTAGACATTATTCAGTTGTCACTATATTTTAACCCACATTCATTTGTGTGGGTATATAGCTGTGTGCAATTTTATCCCATCTGTAGATTCACATCACCACCACTCTAATCAAGACACAGAAATGTTCAACCACCACCGAAAGAACCTGTTATTTTCTCTTGCCAGGAAGGCCCAGTCTCTGCCTCATACCTGCCCAACTCTATGCCAACAACCACTAATCTGTTCTCCATCTATAGTCTTCTCATCTCATGGACTCATACAATGTATGTGACCTCCTGCCACCAACTTGGTTATTCATTAAGTACAATGCTTTAAAGTCAATGCAGGCTGTTGCATGCATCAGTGGTTCACTCTTCTTTATCTCTGAATAATAATATTCCATCATACATATGTCCAAACTTTGCCTAAATATGTGCCCAGTGAAAGACATTTGGGGTGTTTCCCATTTATTATCATTATGAAAAAAAGGTTGCTAGGAACATTCACGTACAGGTTTTTATGGGAACATAACTTTTCATTTCTCTAGATTAAACCCCGAACGGTGCACCTTGCTGCGCCATCAGCTTAATACATGTTTACCTTCATAAAACACTGCCCAAGATTTTCCCAGAGTGGCTATACCATTTTACACATTCCTACCAGTAAGGTGAGAGATCCTGTCTGCACATCCTTGCCCTCATGTGGAAGCAATTTTGATTTTAGATTTTCTAATGGGTGTGTGGTAATTACTTCTCTGTGACTTACTCTCTATTTTTATTATCAAAAAAATTAAACTCTGTTTTCAGATTTGAACTACGTAGTGACAATGGCATCGTATATTTATGTGATTTAAAACTAAAAACAATTAAAGTACACTTCATCACACAAGTCAACATTAATCATTGTTTTTGAACCGTACAAGGATTAGGAACCCATCACTTTATTAAGGAATTAATTTCAACAGTTAATTAAGCTGACAGGTTACAAAATAAAAGAAATCTCTGTCAACAATACCTGAACTTCTTGTTCTGAAACACCTAATCCACTTTGTTCAGGTATATGAGCTCTAAGGCTGTAGCTTCTAAAAAGTCACCCAAAACACATCTGTGAGAGAGAACTGTGGCAACCATAGAAGGAATCCACATGACCACACGAAGGAGTCCACACTCAGTTATGCCACTCACTTAAGCCACATGACCTCCCTGAGTCTCTAATGGGAATAAGAACTCCTGCATCAACAAATTTCATTTGTTATTTACAGTGTTTCTGGACAGAGACCCTACGCCTCTCTAAAATGTATTCATAAATTATCCACTCTCATCTAGAAAATGAGTAGATTGTACTAGATAACTTTTAAGATATAACTGGATCTAGAATTTTATAATTTACAAGGCATTCAGACACTGTGGTGCCTATCACTGATATTAGAAGCCAATGTTATCAGTATCAATACTACACATTTGTTAATACAAATAGAGCATCCCTTATTCAAAATGCTCACACCTGGAAATGCTTTGAATTTCACACTTCTTCAGATTTTGACACATACGAATAATAGTTGAGCATCTTAATCCACAATCTGAAATCCCAAAGGCCCCAGTGGTCCTTTTGTTTGAACATAATTCAGGGCTCAAAAAGTTATGAATTTTGGAGCATTTCAAATTTCAGATTTTCAGATTAGGGATGCTCAATCTACAGAGAGTGCCCCCAAAATACACATTTTAAGAAAGGAAAAACTGTAGTAAAATTATAATTCTCAATTTATGCAAATAATAAAAGATGGATACAAGTCACAGTTGAGCATCTCTTTTAATCGCAGAAGTCAAACACTTGAGTATTACAATTTTAATACAGTTCTTTTCCCTTTCTTTTTAAAAAGTATATACATTTTGGGGACCCTCTATATACTACAGCAATTGTTTTATAATTTGAAAAAAATATTAGGAATAATGTGTATGAAGTTATAAAATGTATTTATTCAGTAAACACTATTTTATAATTTTAACAATGTTACTTATTATTAATAACAATAAGCTATTTTTTTTTTTTGAGACAGAGTCTCAAGCTATCACCCTGGGTAGAGTGCCGTGGCACCACAGCTCACAGCAACCTCCAACTTCTGGGTTCCTACAAGTCCTGTCTCCGCCTCCCAAGTAGCTGGGACTACAAGCGCCAGACACAATGCCCGGCTATTTTTTGCTTGCAGCCATTATTGGTGTTTGGCGGGCCTGGGCTGGATTTGAACCCACCAGCTCAGGTGTATGTGGCTGGCACCTTAGCCACTTGAGCCACAGGTGCTGAGCCAAGCTATCTTTTATTATAGCAAGAACATATATTCCAAGAAGGCAGGAATTAGTCTATGTTTTGCTCATTACCATTACATCAGTCCCTCGAAAATTATTTGGCACAAAATCTGTTTTACGTAAATGACTGTTGAATAGTAACTCCTAGAGTTGTATGAGCTGTATTTGTGTGACTAAAAACATTTTTACATTTAGCATTATATTTACTCCTCAAAAGAATCTTATAAGATAATAAATACAATCAACTAATTTAATAAATTAAGGAGGCTAATATAAAAGTACCGTGTCCAAGACCAAGTGGTAAAACTAAGGCGGGAAGGTAAACACTCTGACCCTTAAGCCAATGTTGCACCTTGGCACTCTTTGAGCATCAAGGTCTACGTATTTTTGGTAAGATCTGATGTCACCCCAAGAATTATGAATTATTTCTCTGCTGAAAAATGCAATGCAATAATCAAGTCAACACAATTAATATCCAATCCTTTAATGAAGGAACAGCTTGCTCCTTCTTCCCCAAGGACCTGAAAGTTAAAACCAGTGCACCGCACTCCACAGTGATGAATGAGGCTCAAGATCCTTACCATGATCCAGAAAGGGAGCAAGACTATCAAAGCCAAACTTCATTAGAAAATCTAATGTTTCCGCATACTCCTGACTATCCTCATGGCCCACCATGCGTCATCATAACAAATGTCTGAGATGTTGCAACTGCTCATCTGTGATTGCCGGTAATTTAACATGATTTCAAGGGCTACCAAAAAAAGATGTTTCCCATTTGTACCTCTAGAGCAAGATTCTCCTTGCATGAGGGACCAAGGACTATTAAGTCTCCAGAGATAAAAGAGCACACTGTGAGTCTAAACCCAGCAGACCCTCTGTAAGTTGACCAATCAAGGGACTGTAACAAACTGGTCAACATACAGAGGTGGTCAACACAAGGAACAAGGCCTGTGGCACTGATACCTACCTGCGGTGTATGTCTGGTCTATAATAATTAGGTCAACTTAGGGAGGTGGTCAACTACAGAGATTCTACCATATTTAAATCTCACTGTTCTCTACTTCTGATTATGCTAGGCTTTTCCTGACAGCAGAAAGAGAAGTAGCTCCAAATTGGCCTATATGTTCAAAATAAAAATGATGGGGAAAATTTCACTTAAATTATTTTTTTAAATATATTGCCATAGATGGCCATTCATTTCCCTTACATGTTAGTAGTTAACAGTCATTGGTTAACGAAACAACACAAGTCCTTCCTAACTAGAAAAGATGACTCACACCACTACTGGCTAATTCTCTACCAAATATCAATAATCCAGGACTAGTCAATTTCTAAGAACCAAGCCCCAAAGTTGTCTGTTCCTGTAAACACTGGTGGTGCAGTGGGATGAACACATTTAAGAAATGGGTTCTGGACACTTAGGTATATCATCAATCACTTATAACCCTTCCTCCTCCATATAACTGATCAATAACTTCAGGGTAGCATAAAGCAAAAAAATATGGGATAAAAGAAATAATGAGCCTTAGAACTCCCATTTACTAAAATTTATTTACCTTGACAAGTGTAAGTAAAACAGTATAAGCAAAGGTGGAAAACACAGGACTTCCACTTATGCTATACATACAAGTGAACAAGGTAATATACATAGGAATAGTGTGTGGAAAAGGTTAGGAAAGAAAGTACTGGAAGTAGAAAAGACCTAGGACTGCCTACTCCTACCTCCAGGAAATAGAGCCCTGTAGAATCATTAAGAGCCTTAGATATCAAGGTCCTCTTCTAGTTTTACTCGTGACATGATTCTTTAATAAGCTATTTCACTTCGGTAGCTTACCATTCATTAAAGTGGCAGTAACATCAGTCCTACGTGCCTCAGAGAGCTTCAGGAAGAATTCTTCTCAGAAAATTAAAAGACAATGAATACGGAAGTGCTAAATAAACCATAGGGATTATACTCATATAAAGGGATTGTACCAAAAGGACCACCTGGAACTGGCACTGTGACTTTTTCAAAGATGTAACATAAAAATGTTTTTAAAAGGAATTTCATAGACTGGTGACAAAGTGAATTCTAGGCCATAAACAACCTCAACTTTCCAAAATTGAAAACTTCCCAAATCACTGTCCACTATAATGATAGGATGACCAAACGTCATTCAGCCAAACCACTGAGAGAGAGAGAGAGAGAGAGACATTAAGATTCTAATTCTTAGAGTATAATAGCAGAATAATCTCCGTCTCAAGATAATTGTATCCAGGGTGTTAATAAAGTTGGAAAATTCTCTTACTTTTCGCTCTGCCAAAAACAGAAAAACAACTATACTCTGTTCTGCCATCAACTACCAAGGCTTAGTTTTCTTGTTTTTGTTGTTTGGGGGGTTTTCTGTTTGCTTTTGGATGGGTTTGTTTATTGTTTGTTGTGTTTTTTTTTTTTTATTTGAAGCAAAAAGGGGACCCACATTATAAGACAACCAACACGGAAGGCAAGTACTTTAAAGACCGAGACGGGAACATTACACTGTCTTACTGTTCTCATCAGTTGGAGAGAAGTTGATGGGACAAAATCGAAAATATGTTAACAAAATCATTTCACAGAAAATAAAACAGCCAGTCCACATGTCAGGCTTACATTACTGGGCACAGAAAAAAAGCATTTGCAAGTACTTTAAAGTTAGCTGTGGAAACAGTGGTCCTTTCAGAATTAATGAAAATTAGGAGAACAATGGAAGTAAAATAATAGAACTTTGAGGCCTCAAGAGCTGCTAAGTGGAGGCAAAAAAAAGAAGGAGAAAAAACCTCACGCCCCACTTTTAAGTGAACCAAGGCCCTTTTTAGAAAGAGGTTATTAGTAGAATATCTCATACAAGAAAATTATAAATATGGGTATCCCAGAATTACAAGTTGATATGGGACACACTTGGGTGCTTTTCTACTTTCACAGTCAGAATTTAAAAATGAGAAGGCAAACCCCAGAGATTTTATAGTATATAATAGCAAGATGAGAAA
The DNA here is from genome assembly GCA_963574575.1 of Galagoides demidoff. Classification (NCBI taxonomy): domain Eukaryota; kingdom Metazoa; phylum Chordata; class Mammalia; order Primates; family Galagidae; genus Galagoides; species Galagoides demidoff. The sequence goes on along the minus strand of CAUYQV010134616.1, from coordinate 36,305 downwards.
TGTCGCTGGGAACTTCAAGGTAATGGCAGTCAAACAAACCCCAGACTACAAAGCTCAATGAAATGGGTAGAGAAGGGAGAAAGTAATTCACATGTGCGGGCTGAAACTGCAAAGCCTCGGAGCCTAAGAAACAGCTGACAACGTTAAGAACCTTGGCCTGGATACGCAGGTTTACAGGGCTGTGTTTGCCTATTCAGTTCTGCCAGCACAGCTGAGTTCCTATGCTTTAGACACCCTGCGAGGGGCCCCTGGGGATAAGGAGATGAGTCAGGCAGCTCCTGCCTCCAAAAGTTTAGTACTGGAGGACACAGGTGCATATGTACCAAAAGGCACGCTGTGCTGAGGACGGTATTGGTACATCATGAGGTTATGAGGCAGTAGACAGCACTTGTCACTAGAATATAGTTCCAGGTTCTGGATAATTCTAGAGTTAGAAAGGTCTTGAGGTTTAGTGCAAATTCTTCTCTGAGCAAGCTATTCATCTCTGAGTAAAGAATTTCACACTCTGTGGGTTGAGAGACTGTTAAATTTATGCCCAAAACAGCTAGACTCTATGATTTCTATTTGTTCTTCATAAATGAACTTGGTGGTCAACTTTTAAACAATGAATTATAAGATTTTAGGATATGGGAATTGGGGGACAAACATTTACTAAAATCAAAAGAAGCATGAGAGCAGAGGCATAAGAAGCATGAGCCAGGGTCACCAATTCACCCTGTAAGCAAAACCTGAACTACCTCCTACCTTGGGATCTCAGGAACAAAACAAAAAAATTTTAAATGGGCTCGGTGCAGTGGCTCATGCCTGTAATCCAGCACTCTGGGAGGCTGAGGCAGGACCACTGCTTGAGCTCAGGAGTTTAACAGCAGCCTGAGCAAGAACTAGACCCTCTGCCTACTAAAAATAGAAAATACTGTTTTCTATTAGGCTGTTTATTGCAGCTCAATTTACAATCACTAAACATGAAAACAGCCTAAATGCCCTTCAACCCAGGAACGGATTGGCAAGCTGTGGGTATATGTATACCATGGAATATCATTCAGCTATTTAAAAAAATGGAGATTTTGCAGCATTTGTACTAACCTGGATGGAGGTGGAACACATTATCCTTAGTGAAGCATTCCAGGAATGGAGAAGTATGAATCCTATGTATTCAACTTTGATATTAGGACAATTAATGACAATTAATGACGTGGTGGGGCATGGGGGAAGGGATGAGCAGACAGAGAAGGAGGGAGGGGGTGAGGGTAAGGACAAGAAAAAAAAAGAAAACAGTGACCAATTCTCACATAAATGGATTCGATTTTGACTAAGTACTTCACTTAAACATTAATTTTTACTTCAACTTGTTAATATGCTGTTTAGGCTACAGGATACTGCATCCTCATTTAATAGTGAATTATGTTTGTAATTTCCCTTTATAATAATATATTTTTCCAATTTTAATATCAGGTGTATCCAGATTAAGCAGAATGATTTTGAAGTATTTCTTCTTTTTCTATTGTCTATAAGATTTGGCATGATCTGTTTTTTTAAATTATCTTTTATTTTTATTTGTAAATAATAAAACTAATTAATAAAAAATAAAATAATAATAAAAATGAATAATAAAATTTTTTTGAGAATTTGGAAAAAAATAGTCAGAAGTTAACTGATGACTCCATACTAAACTTCAGAGTCAAAGCATTCTGTAATAGACATACTCTTATTTGACAATGTGAATGTTACCTTCTTTGCATTATTATTATTATTATTGCTTAGTATTTCGATGCAGCCATCATCTGATTTCTTTTCTGAATGTATTTATCTTCATCCATTCTTTATGAGGTTTTTGTTTCTAGTCCTGATCTTAAACATTGTTATTGTTGTTAAATTTTAAGCCTTTTTAATTCTGTGAAGGCAAAAAGTGGAAAACTAATAATCACATGTATATGTAAAAATAAAAATTAAAAAAAAAGAAAATGGCATCCCATATAATGATTATTAGGAAGGAATGAACTAGGTGAAGATTCTTGGACATATTTAAATAGCCTATTATGTAGGGTGGCAGCCCCATATATTGAGGGTGGAGGGTTCAAAGCTGGACCCGGCCAAACTGCAACAAAAAATAGCCAGGTGTTGTGGTGGGTGCCTGTGGTCCCAGCTACTGGGAAGGCTGAGGCAAGAGAATCGCCTAAGCCCAAGAGCTGGATGTTGCTGTGAGCTGTGATGCCACAGCACTCTACCGAGGGTGACAAAGTGAGACTCTGTCTTAAAAATAAATAAATAAATAAATAAATAGCCTATTATGTAATCTCAGGTATTTGAGTATGTTTTGTTAAATTAATTATGACAGCTTAATGTCTTCTACTCAAAAGACAGAATAGATCGGCTCTGTTTCTTTTCTTTCTTTCTTTTTTTTTTTTTTAATCTTTCAGGTAACAGTGTAGTTATCAGACTGGAGTGGTACAGATTTGGAAACCAGGAAACCATTCAAGCAGCTGTTTTTTGTAGTTTAAGAAACAGGCCATGAAACTCAAGCTGGGGCAGTGAGAATATAAAGGAGATGATGAATTGGCAAGATAGAAAGTAAAAGCTACTGGATTTAATATTTTAAATGAGAGACAAGGAAAGTTTTAAATAGTTTCCAAATACGGGTGGCACCTGTGGCTCAGTGAGTAGGGTGCTGGCCCAGTATACCGAGGGTGGCTCATTCAAACCTGGCCCCTGCCAAACTGCAAACAAACAAACAAAAAATAGCCAGGCATTGTGGAGGGCGCCTGTAGTCCCAGCTACTCTGGAGGCTGAGGCAAGAAAATCTCCTAAGTCTAGGAGTTTGAGGTTGCTCTAAGTTGTGACGCCACAGCATTCTACTAAGGGCAACAGAGTGAGACTCTGTCTCAAAAAAAAAGTTTCCAAATACCATGGATTAATTTTTATTATATGAGTAATTTATTTTAACTTGATTGTTAATTAACAGGCGGTGTTTTGATATATGTTTACATTATGGGATGATTAAATCAAACTAACAAATTTATCACCTCACATATATATTTTTGTGTTGAAAAGATTTATGATTTACTACTTTTGCAATTTCATCCACTATGTTGCAATGGGCAGAATTTCCTTCTTTTATACCGTGAATAGTATTCCATTTTGTATATATATAGCACATTATTTTATCCATTCATGAGTTGATGGACTCCAAGGATGGTTCCATACCTTACCTATAGTGAATAATGCTGCAATGAATATGGACATACAGATCATTTTGAAATACTGATTTCAATTTATTTTAATACATGCCCAGAAAAGAGAGTGCTGGATCACTTGATAATTTTCTTTTAGTTTTATGAGAAAGCTCCTCACTGTTTTCCATAATGGGTGTATATTAATTTGCATGTCTACCCACAATGCACAAGAGTTCTCTTTTCTTCCCGTCCTTGCTGACTCTCATTATTTTTAGTCTATTTTGGTAACAACAATTTTAGCGTAAGTGAGGTAATATTTAATCGTGTTTTTAAATTGCAGTTCACTGATGATTACTGATAATGAGCTCCTTTGTATCTTTTCAGAAATGTTTTTTTATGTCCTTTGTCCATTTTTAATTGAACTGTTTGTTTTCTTGCTACAGAGTTTGAGCTCCTTATATGCTACATTGCATAGTAGCCTTTTATCAGATGCATGGTTTGCAAATATTTTCTCTCAATCCTTGAGTTGTTTGTTCTCCCTAATAAGTATTTACTTTTCTGTGCAGAAGCTATTTAGTTTATTGAACTCTTATTTGTTTATTATTGCTTTTGGTGCTGTGCCTTTATGGTGATATCCAACACATTTTTGCCCAGACAAATATCATGAAGCTTTTCTCCTGTATTCTTCTAGTAGTTTTACAGTTTCAAGTCTTACATTTAAGTCTTTAATTCATTTTGAGTCGATTTCTGTATATGGTATGCAAATATTCACTTCATTTATTGGAGAAGCTGTTCTTTCTTCATTGTTTGTTCTTGAAACCATTATGGGAAATCAATGGACAGCAAATATGTGGGATTATTGCTGGGATTTCTATTCTATTCTGTTAGTCAAATTTTCTGTTTTTATGACAGTAGCATGCTGTTTTGATTACTACAGCTGTAGCTTTGAAATAAGTTTTAAAGTCAAGTAGTGGTGAAGCCTTTAGCTTTGTTCTTCTTGCTCAAGATTGTTTTAACTACTTGGGATTTTTTTTTGTATAGTTCCATTGAATGTTAAGTTTTTTTTATGAAAAATGACATTTGAAACGTGATAGTGATTGTACTGAATTTGTATATTGCTTTAAGTAGTATGGGCATTTTAACAACATTAACTCTTCCAATTCAATGCATGTGAGATGTCTTTCCATTTGGGTGATCTACATTTTTACATCAATATCTTAAATTTTTAGTATGAAAATTTTTCAGCTCTTTGGTTAAATTTATTTATTTTGATGTATTGTGAATATGATTGCCTTCTTAAATTTTTTTCAGATAGTTCATTTGTTAGTGTACTGATTTCTGCATAAGAACTAAATCAGTTCTAACAGTGTTTTTAGGCAGTCTTGAGAATTTTCTATTTATAGAATCATATCATCAGCAAATAGAATCACTTTCACTTCTTTTTATTAATATTTAAATGCATTTTATTTCTGTCTAAGTGCTTTAGCGAGAACTTCCAATATCATGTTGAATATAATTGGTGAAAGTGGCCATTTTTCTCATCTTCCTGATCTTAGGGGACAAACTATAAACTTTTTGGATGGTATGATGTTAACAGTGGGTTTTTTAATATATGTTGTATATAATATTGATATATTTTCCTTCTATGTCTAATTTATGGAGAGCTTTTATCATGAAAATATATTTAACTTTGTCAGATGATTTTTCTGTATCTATTGAGATGATCTTTTTTTAAATTATTTTTCATTCTATTAACATGGTGTAGCACACTTTTTTTTTTTTTTAAGACAGAGCCTCAAGTTATCCCCCTGGGTAGAGTGCCGTTGCATCACAGCTCCACAGCAACCGCCAACTCCTGGGCTCAAGCGAGTCTCATGCCTCAGCCTCCCAAGTAGCTGAGACCACAGGCCCCTGCCACAACACCCAGCTATTTTTTTTTTTTTTTGGTTGTAGCCGTCATTGTTGCCTTGGTGGGCCCGGGCTGGATTCAAACCTGCCACCTTACATGCACGTGTCTGGTGCCCCAGCCACCAGAACCACAGGCACCGAGCCAGCACACTTATTATTTGAAAACAAGTAACATCATGAATAATTTGTTGTAGCTGATAGGCACATAATAAAATAATAAAATACTTTGCACATATGTATATACTAGAATTGGCTTCTTTATTATACTTCAAGCAGTTAGATGAGATGCCTAAAATAATGGGAATAATGAGGCCATTTATAGGAAATCTTACAAACATTAAACAGAAAATGTAGTTGATGTACTTGTATTAAAACTGTCTAACAACAGTTGGCACTTAAAGTGCTACCTACATAGCAAAATAGTGTATTTTAGAAGAAAGATTCAGAGATCAGTAGTAGGTGTCTCCACATTGATTTTTCAAGTCGCTTAGCTTCTCAGAGCTTGATTTTCTACATTTGCAAGTTAGGAATAATGATAGCAATATTTTCTCCCTAGGATTCTTTTATCAATTTAGTAATATTGTCCGTGTGAAGTTCTGTTAATATGGTGGCTAATGCAGTATAAGAAACAACAAATGATAACATTTATTTAAGTGGTGTTGTGAAAAAAATAATATACAGAACTAAAGAAAGGAAATCGTGGTAAAGAGAAGGAAGATGCAAGAAAGAGAGAAAGAATAAATGAATGGAAGAAAGACATGGAGACAGAGAAGCATAGTAAGCATATTACTACAAGGTGAATACAGAGAACTTGAATTATGCTTTCTGTAATGAGCATAAATGTTATATGTTTACCCATACAAATGGAATATATTGTGGTGGTGCTTGTCCTTCTGCTGCTGCATGGATGGATCCAAGGAAAATGGGAAAGAGTACCCTTCTGAAGGAAGGGAAATGATAAGTCCACATGAATGCCCCTCAGTGGGGTGCTACTATCTTGGCAAGTCTCCTGTTGCTGGGCTGAAGGGAACATGAATCTTCATTCTGACTAAGCAGGAGGTGGGAAGGCATGATGAAACTCTGAGGTAAGGAGAGATAGAAGCCAATCCTGAGAGGTCAGGGTGAACTTTTTGTAGTTGAATATAACTTATTTATTTTAATATTTCTGTAGTATGAATATAAGGTAAATATTATTAGTTTCCTTTTTAAAACTACCTATGAGTGGGGGCAGAGAGGGAGGGAGAGAAAGAGAGAAAAAGAAAGAGAGAGAGATCATAATATCCCTGGATTTCAGTCTAGATTTCTCAGTATTCAGTAAGCTAGCCTCCCAATTTTCTTTAACTTCTAACTGAGATCTTCTCCTGGGAATCTTTCATATTCTCTATTGATACTATTTAATCCTGTCTTTTCAGAAATTTTCAAAGAACTATTCAGCTGGATTTCATTACATGAGTAATGCACACTGATTAAATTCTCCAGAAAGTATTTTTCCCCTGCTGATTTAGACTGCGCCTGTGTCTGTAATCATGATGTGCTTGCCTTTTTTTTTTCTTGGCTTCTTTAACCAATTCAGTACAGTCATAATGCTGACAATTGTGCCATGTGGGTAGGATAGTAGAATACAGATTACATTGATATCTAGGGGCAACCAGGATACCTGGACTGGAATGAAAAGATACTAGAATTCCTAACAAATCTGTGACAATTCTCTCTTTTTATTTTACTTTCCCATTTCAAACTTTACTGAGTTAATTTGTCAAGGACTTATTCAGAGACTATCAGAGATATTGCCAGAGTATGATTTCTACCATTTAGCAAGGATTCCAAAAAATACTGAACCTGTGCTATGTTTATGACTTTTTGTTCAATACTGGAGTTAGAGGAAAGAGAGAGGATGACAAGTTATGGCAAGAAGATACAGCTAGTGACGAGGCTAAGAAAATTATGGAGTGGATAAATATAAGCTTATACCTTCATAAGTCAAGGACAATCTCTAAAACGTTACAACAGAATCTACAGTTTTCAAGCTAGGAAAATAACATTTCATATTTCTTCTAGTGGAATGTAGGAAAGAAAGAAGGAAATTGAAATAGGGAAAATTAATTGAGCAAAAACATCATTAAATGTGGAGGTAAATTGCCATTAATACTGATTGCCTAAAACAATAACTATAATGTTGAATTTCTATAATTAAAATATAGAATTAAACATCAATAAAACAACGAATGAAAAATTTAGTAAACAAAACAAAAAGAGAGGAAAGGTAGCTTGTGATTAAAGTAATCTATAGACCTTTGATTTTTTCATAGCCAAGTGGTAAGATGGGTCAATTTTAGAGAATTTAATTACGAATATTAATGTTTAAAAGGCAATTGTTGAAAACATATAAGTAGACTATGTAACTTCTAAAATCTCCTATAATTGAGAAAAATGAAATTTAAGAAACTTTTAAGCCATCAAGATATGAAAAGGGATGTGAAATAATAAAAAACATTAAAAACGAATAAAAAAGCACAGGCTAAGACGATGGAAGTGTTCCTAATAAGCCAGAAATCAAAATAAATCTAACAGACAAATTTCCTAGATAAAGAACAAAAATGTTCAGGCTGCATCTAAGAATTCAGGGAGAAAAAGGCAAGATGTTATACTAGAAAGAGCCTGCATGCTTCAGCTCTCAAAGTTAGGATTGAAAGTTGCAAGTGGACGCTCACCTATAACGCGGCCTTTGTAGAGGGAGCATTGTGATGCATTAGAGAAGTGATGGGGAAAGCTCAGAGAGGGAGAAGATGATGGGGTTATCCACTTGACAAGATTGGGAGAAAACTGGGGAAGGCATCCACATGTAGGGAAGGATAAGAAGAGAGACAAAACCTGGGACTCTATGCTTGCACCTGGACACTGTGGCCTGAGCTATGAGGGCATCCTTAACACCAGTTCAGACCTTTGGGCTGTCCTTGAGCTGCTCAGAACCTGTGCAGTGACATTACACAAGGCAGTGAGCACAATGGAACTCAATGACTTTGGCTCCTGTGTTTCTGTAACTGACATCACCATGAGCTCTCAGGTTTAGAACACCTGGTTTGCACCGGACTAGGCCTCCTGACATCCACATCTGTATCCCTCCAGCCAGGCTTGGGTGCAAAAGAGAAAACAGATGCTCTTGAGCTCTGCTGACTGCGAGTCAGTTACCCTTCCCTTTCATGGGGGAGTCAGACAGAACAGGCACCAGAGACACCAACTAAGAGATCCATAATGACTGCCTCAGGGTTTTGGCAAGAGAGAGAACACTGGCCACCTTATTAAAGCTAGCCTTATTACCCTGCACCACAGGCTCCTGCGTTGTTGCTATAAAATTCCACCACTCTGCTCCCAGGTGCCCATTCACCGCCCAGTCAATGCTCCATGTGGTACCTGCTAGATACAAGCCACCATTACACTTAGAACCAGGTGGAGTGAATGCTCACAGCCCTGACAGCCATGTCAAATTCTTAGATAGGCTTTCTCAACTGCCCCTGCCACCACTGAAGGGAGACCTACAAGAGCAGTATCCCAAATGCCATCCTTCTTGGAAGGGACTCAGATGGCAGCCCAACCGGACTTTCAACAGTAATCTGAATGCACAATAAACCCCTTTTCACATAGATCATGCAGCACTAATTTAGACTCTAACATCAGAGAATAACGGAGAGACATGGAACAGATGCTTTATAGGCTCTCTGTGTAGCTTCCCTTCTTCTCCTATTTCAATCTTCTAGAATCAGTCACAAAATCTCTGTCTTGGGACCTCTCTTTTTCAGTAAGTAGGTGAGTGCCCCATGAAGGTGAACAGCGGCACTACAAACACGCACAAGCCTCTCTTTCCTGAGCTGAAAGAAAACATTTTAGATGAGAAGAAACTAGCAAAAGAACTCTGGCCAAAACAAACAAACTCCTCTAATAATTTATGATATCAATAAAGGAGAATGAAAAAGTCACTACAGCATTAGACAGCATAAGAAAAGGTATATCAGAACTCAAAAAAAGTGAAAGAGCCATTTAGGAAACTTGAAATGGAAGCAGAAAGCTTCAGTGTCAGGGCATACCCAGGGAGAGAAAGAATCTCAGAGTTAAAGAGAAGGTTTTCAAACTAACCCATTCAGTCAAAGATATAGAAAAAAGAATAAAGGATAATGACAATTCACTCATAGAAATATGGGACTATGTGGAACAGGCCAATATTTGAATATAGGTATCCTGAGGGAGAAAAAGGAAAAAAAGCAAATAGCATGGAAAACCTATTCAAGGGAATTGGTGAGGACAACTTCCCCGGAATGACCAGAGATTCAAGTGTCCATATAAAGATAGTCATCGAACATCAGGAAGATTCATAGCAAATAGGACATCTTCAAGACACAGAGCCATCAACCTCAGTAAAGCGGAAATGAAGGAGAAAACTCTACAAACTTCCAGACAAAAGCAACAAGTAACTCACAAAGGAAAACCCATCGGGCTGACAGCAGAGTTCTCAGTGAAGGTCTTTCCAGACAGAAGGAATTGAGGTCCAAGTTTTAGTCTTTTAAACAGAACTATTGCCACCCAAGAAGTTTGCATCATGCAAAACTATGTTTAATACCCAAAGGAGAAATAAAGGCTTTTCCATGCCAGAAAACACTAAGGGAAGGGATATTATGAATGCTAAACCTGCTATGCAGGAAATGCTACAAAGAGCATTAGACATGAAATAGCACAATAGATTCCCAGCAGTGTGGAAACACCTGAAAGTTAAAGCTCACAGCTCTTATAAAACAATGGTACAAGAGGAGAAAAATCAATATACCATCTAACATGATGAGCAGAATAGTATTCTACATAGCAATACTAATACCGAATGGGAAAAGTCTGAATGCCTCACTAGAAAGGCACACACTGGAAGAATGGATGAAAGAGCAAAAGCCAAGTATATTCTGCCCTAAAGATACACATTTAATTTGCAGGACTCACACAGATTCAAGGTAAAGGAATGGAAAACACACTGCATGCAAATGGAGATCTAGAGTGAGCACCGTGCAGCCATTTTTATATCAAATAAAATAGCCTGTAAATCAACAATAGTAAAAAAAGACAAAGATTGGCATATAATGGCAATGAGAGCAATTCAACAAAACATATAATAATTGTAAATATATACACCCAACACATGAGCTTCCAGGTTCATAAAGCAAATTCTATTAGATCTAAGCAAAAATATTAACAGTAACATCATAACCACTGGGGATTATAAAACCTCCCTAAAAGAAACAGACAGATCACTGAAGCAGAAAATCAATAAATGCTGGACTTAAGCAGAATTTTAGATGAATGTACCTGATACTTATAGAACATTCTACCCCCAAACTAAAGAATATACATTCTTTTCATCAGTACATATAACATTTTCCAAGATAAATTATACCTTAGGCCACAAAACATATCTCAGCAAACACAAAACAACAAGAAGAACAACAAAATGAAAGCATGTCATATATCTTTTCAGACCACTGTGGAATAAAACTAGCTGCTAATTCCAAGAGAAACATTCAGATGTGATGAAACTTAGGGAAATTAAACAACTGATGTTGATGGATCCTTGGGTCAATGTTAAAAATGAAGATGGAAATCAAAAGATTCCTCTAACCAAATGATAAAGGAGACACTAAATTTCAGAAATCTGTAAGATACAGCAAAAGAAGTCCCAGGGGGAAAATTCATAGCCTTAAATGCCTACCTAAAAAGAGATCACAAAATAACAAGCTAATGTCACATCTTGAGGAACTAGAAAAAGAAGAGAAAATGAAACCCAAAGCTGGAAGAAGAGAGAAGAAAACTCCGATCAGAACAAAAAGGAATGGAAACAAACAAAGAAACAAAAATACACTATGGAGTATCAAGAAAATAAAAAGGGTTTTCTTTGAAAATAAACAAAATCAATATACCACTAGCCAGATTAACCAGACATATAAGAGAAGGGACTCAAATAAACTCAATCAGAAATGAAAAAGGAGGTATTAAGAATGATACCACAGAAACACAAAATATCATCCATGAATACTATGAAAACCTATACACACACGAGCCAGAAAATCCAGAGAGAATGGATAAATTCCTTGAAAGTCACAATCTTCCAACTCTGAAACATGAAGAAACAGAAATCTTAAGAGATATCAATTATGACAAGCAAGATTGAAGCAGTCATAACAAGTCTCCCGGTAACAACAAAAAGCCCCAGATTGATTCATAGCCAAATTCCACCACATCTACAAAGACCCATTATCTATCTGGCAGAAGTTATTCCATAACATTAAAATGGATGGAATTACCCTTACCTCATTCTATAAAGCCAGTATCAACTTAACATAAAAACAGAAAAAGCCATTAAAGAAATTACATACCAATATCCTTCATAAACATAGATGCAAAAAATCTTCAACATATCACTAGAAAACCAAATTCAACAGCACATCAAAAAGATATCACCATAATCAAGTTGTTTTCATCCCAGCAACACAAAGATGGTTCAATATAACTAAATCAATAAATGCTAATAAAGAAAACCAAAAGCAAAAACTAAATGTTGAAGAAAAATAATTTGATAAAATCTAGCACCATTTCATGTTAAAAAAAACCTCCCACACTCTAGGCATAGAAGAAACATATTTCAAAATTATAAAAACCATAAATAAAAAACAGATAGTCAACATTGTACTGAATGGGAACTGTTGAAAACCTTCCTACTAAGAACTGTAACAAGATAAGGGTGCCCACTGTCCCCATTTATATTCTGGAACTTCTAGCCAGTAAAATCAGGTGAGAGAAAGAAATAAAGTGTGACCAAATTGGCACAGAGGCGGACAAACGATCTCTGTTTGTTGATGATGTGATCTTGTATCTAGAAAACCCTAAAGACTCCACCAAAGACTCCTAGAACTGATAAACAAATTCAGCAAAGTCTCAGGTTAAAATATCAATACACACAAATCGGTAGCATCTCTATCTGCTAATAGCAGTCAGGCTGAGAGTCAAACCAAAGACTCAGTACCAGTAACAATAACTACTAAGAAAATAAAACACCTAGGAAAGTAGTTAACCAAGAAGGTGAAAGATCTCTATAGGGAGCACTTCAAAACACTGGTGAAAGAAATCACAGAAGAAAGAAACAAATGTAAAATCATCTCATGCTCATGGATTGGTAGAATAAACATAATTAAAATATCCTTATTGCCCAAAGTGATTTATCAATTCAACACAAACCCCATGTCCATGTCAGATCTATTAATAGGACAAATGATGTTAAGCTTCATCTGAAACCAAAAAAGGGCACAGATTGTCACAGCTATCTTAAGCAAAAAGAATAAGTCTGAAGGCATCACAGTACTTGACTTCACATAGTAACTAGAACAGCATGGCGCTGATAGAAATGTAGAGACACAGACCAAAGAAACAGAATAGAGAACCCCCAAATAAAATCATATCATATCAAAGGCTGATTGACACTTCACAAAGAAGTCAACAACATACATTGGGGAAAGGAAGCCCTATTAGTAAATGTTGCTGGGCAAACTGGATAGCTACATGCAGAAGAATCAAATAAAACCCCTATCTATTGTCACACACAAAATTAACTCAAGATTGATTAAAGTTAATCTTTAACTTTAATGTAAAGTTTAATGTAAAGTTAAAGATTAACTGTAAGGCATGGGCCCATAAACATTCTAGAAGAAAATGTAGGAAAAAGAAATCTAGACATTGCCTAGGCAAAGAATTTATGACTATTTATGTACTTATGACTTAATAAAAAAAAAAACGCCAAAGGCAAATACAGAAACCATAGCAATGAATACATGGGGCTTAATCAAACTAAAAGGCTTCTATACCATAACAGAAATATTAATTAAAGACAAATTACAGAATGGGAGAAAAGATTCACAAATTATGCATGTACTAATGGGCTAATATCCACAATCTACAAAGATCTCAAATAAACCCGCAAGAAAAAGATACTAAAAAAACTCTGCTAAAAGATGAAAAAAAGATATGAGCATAAATTCTGCAAAAGAAGATAGACAAATGGCTAATAAGCATGTGGGAAAAGTTCAACATAGTTCATCATCAGGAAAATTCAAATTCCATATTTGAGGAGATACTACCTCACCCGTATAAGAATCACATTTATTTGTTTTATTGTTGGAGATTCATTGAGGGTACAAAGACCCAGGTTATGTTGATTGCATTTGTTAATTAAAGTCCCTCTTATAAGTCAAAAAAATAATTTGGGTGTGAATGTAGAAAGAAACTAACATTTATGCAATGTTGGTGGGACTGTGAATCAGTACAACCTCTGTGGAAAACATTATGGGGCTTCATCAAAGAAATATATGTAGACTTAAAAAAAGAAAGAAAGAAATATATGTAGACTTACCATTTGATCCAGTAATCCTATTGGTGGTTATCTATCCAGAAGAAATGAAGTCATTTCACCAAAAAGATACCTGCACTTGAATGTTTATTGCAACACAGGTCACAATTGCAAAGATGTGGAATCAATCTAAGTGCCCATCAATTCACAGGTGGATACAGAAAATGTGGTGTATACATCCCCCCTTTGGAAGACTACTTAGCCATAAAAAGGAGCACTAACCGTGTTTTTTCAGCACCCTGGAAGGAAGTGGAGATCAATATCCTAAGGGAAGTATCACAGAAATGGGAAAACCAACACTACACATGTTCACTAATAATTCGTAGCTAAATGATGGGCACTCACAGTCACAGAAAAATATAAAGGACACCAAAATGGGGGTGGGAAGAACGTGAAGGGTAATCGTTATTGGGTACAATAAAGACTCTCCTCGTGACTAGCACAGTAAAATCCCCCACTTTAATATTATACAAGGTATTCTGGTAACACAAAAATTTCTACCCCTTAATATTTGAAATAACAATAATAAATAAATAAATAAAAATTCAACTAGATGTTGTTTATAAAAGATATGCCTAAATAAATGGTTAAGAGTAAAACAATAAACATATACCAACATGCATACACATACACATGTGTGTGTGTGCACATGTACCAAACACTAGATAAGAATAGAAACAAGGCTGGTATAGCTCTATTAACAATAGACAAAGTATATTTTACACAGATTCACGAAAGGAACAAACTGTGCGCCTACAGACTTTTCATTGTATGAGAAAATGAACCACTATTGGTTTCTTTTACTTGCAATAGAATGTAATACCAATGAATATATTAGAATTTTGTTGCTTATGATAGCTGAGAATTAGAGGCTACCTAGATGTTCATTATAAATATAATAAATAATGGATGGATACTATGTCATTCTCTAAAGAGCTCAAATTAATAAGCCAGATATGCTTATAACATCATGGCTGAGTTTTACAAATGTAGTGTTAAGTGAAAAAATAAGAAATATAATGACATTGAATTGTTGTTCATATAATTTAGAAATATACACACAGAAGAATACCCAGAATTTTATGACAGTCTACCCTGTTTCCGATGTTATCCTAACGGTATCATGTGTATTAACTAATTAACTCTTCACAAGAACCCTAAGAAATGGTAGCATAAAGATATTACGGAGTTTTTCCAAGCCTACGTAGCCATTTCATCAGATAGCCAGGACTTAAACCGAAGTCAGAATCTTCACTCTTAACCAACGTGCTCTATATGATATCATTTTGCAAGGACATGTACATCTTCAAAGGTATATATTATAAGCATTGTAAATATGGAACAAGAACAAGGAAAAAATGATTGCATAAGACAGGAAACTTATACGTATCAATAATGAAAAGTGCAGGCTTGACACCTAAAGCACAGTGGTTAGTTATGGTGCCAGCCACATACACCAAGGCTGGTGGGTTACGATACGGTCTGGGCCAGCTAAAACAACAATGACAACTGCAATAAAAAAATAGCTGAGTGTTGTGGTGGGTGCCTGTAGCCCCAGCTACTTGGGAGGCTGAGGCAAGAGAATCACTTAAGCCCAAGAGTTGGAGGTTGCTGTGAGCTGTGACACCATAGCACTCTACCAAGGGTAACATAGTGAGGCTATGTCTCAAAAAAAAAATGAAAAATGCATTGTTCTAAGGTGTGATTAGATATTAGATACCCTTCTGCAGATGAGGCCAAGAAAGTGATAAAGGGAAATGGAGAGAGAGAGAACTTAAACCGAGTAGACGGAATAAGTGATAGATAACAGACATTAGGAGGGATGGATGGTACCCAGAGAGATTAAGAGGATAGAGGCCTGTATATCCAACTATGCCCGACAAACCCCTAAAACTCAGCATACCTGAAAAGAAGTGTATAACTTTTCTCTTTTCAAGTCACAAGAATATCAAAGGACAGCAAAAAAGGCCCATTCTTTCTCCAAATTACTCAGTGAATGGTCCCACCTTCCCAGTCACCCGAGTCAGGAAGGTGTAATCAACCATGACTTTGTTCTCTTCCAAAGCGTCCATATCCTATCTGTGAGTCCTTACATATTTACCTATGAAATATCTACCTTCCCATGAGATTTGGTGCTCAATGAAAAAAAGAACCATGCTCTTTTCTCTGTTAGGTCCCCAGAACCTACAGCAGTGCTTGGTCTTCAGGAAGCACTGAATTAATATCTGTTAAACAAATGAATGAAGAGAAAGTATGACTGCATTAATTAAGGAGGGAGTAGTTAGAAAGGGATAGAGAATAACTGGTTTCTACAACAACTAAGCCGAACAGGTCACATCCAAATCAGTACTTACTCTGAACAGAACTGGGTCATCATATAATTAATCTAGTCACTTGAATGGCTGGTATGTATTGATTTTACTGGTGTATACTTGATCACAAAACTCCCAAATATTCCTGTGTAAGTCATGTTGTGACACATTTAGTAAAGGTATTTAGAAATTGCCATATTCAATACTGACCTAATCACATTATGCTTGATTTGAATTCAGGTATGGAACTACTGGCATTGTGCTTTTAGTCGCCTTTGTCACACCGAACTGGGAAATTTATGTCATGTTATCTTCCTGTGTATATAGGTCTCACCTCTCCAAATAGTTTATATCTCTGTAACTAGTTCAGTTCATTTATGTGTGAATTCAATTTCTTTCAAAAACTGTCAATGGAGGCAACAAAAATAACAAGAACAATAAGAAGAAAATCCATCACAACCACAACAGTATTCTTCAAAATAGATATTAAAGGGATGTATTAGAATAACTTTATGTGAATTGTAAGATAAATCATATCTATATTAAAAGCAGACACATTGATTTCTAACACCCAACCCAGAAAAATACATTATTTTTTCCTGGTGATTTGGTGGCAAATGATGAAAACATCAGTTCGAGGTGCCACTGCCAACTGTGTCCAACCATTTTTATTTTCTGTAGCACATCAGAAAAGAATTATTTTGGGCCACATATTAAAAGCAGGAACACACTGGCTCGGCACCTGTGGCTCAAGTGGCTAAGGCACCAGCCACGTACACCTAAGGTGGCGGGTTCGAATCCAGCCCAGACCCACCAAACAACAATGACGGCTGCAACCAAAAAATAGCCAGGCATTGTGGCAGGCACCTGTGGTCCCAGCTACTTGGGAGGCTGAGGCAGGAGACTCGCTTGAGCCCAGGAGTTGGAGGTTGCTATGAGCTGTGAAGCCACAGCACTCTACCCAGGGGGGTAGCTTGAGGCTCTGTCTCAAAAAAAAAAAAGCAGGAACACTAATAAAAGCTGATTAGAAAAAAACATACATGCATACTGTTTCTGATATCTGACACCATAGATATACGAAAAAGTCATCACAAAATACTCAGTACATAAACATACATACAAAGATATTTGAGTTACGATGGTCTTTAGGCATTTACTATATCTGTATTTTGAGGGGATCATAGTTTCACTCAGTTGCCCTGGGGTTGAGTGCAGTAATGTTGATACTGGAATTTCGTCTTGGCTCCTGGCTGGCTGGCCAAATCTGATACCAGACTTTCAGGTTCTTGATCTCGGTGATTTGAAGAATAAATCTGCAGACCACAGATCAGTGGCAAGACAGGAATTTTTTTTTTTTTTGAGACGGAGCCTCAAGCTATCCCCCTGGGGAGAGTGCCATGGCATCACAACTCATAGCAACCTCCAACTCCTGGGCTCAAGCAAGTCTCCTGCCTCAGCCTCCCAAGTAGCTGGGACCACAGGCGCCCGCCACAACACCTGGCCATTTTTTTTTTTTGGTTGCAGCCATCACTGTTGTTTGGCGGGCCCGGGCTGGGGATTCGAACCCGCCACCTTAGGTGTACGTGGCTGGTGCCTTAGCCAATTGAGCCACAGGCGCCGAGCCTAAGACAGAATTTATTTACAGAAAAGAATACAAAAACACTAAAGTTCCTGGTAGAGAGAAAAAACCCTAGTCAGGAGAGTAAAGCTCTCTCTGTTTTTCTCTCTCCGTTTAGCAGTATATATAGGTGCATGGGTTCCTTCTATATGAGGCCAGGAAATGAATGGACACAGTCTCTTTCGCTGGGGCAAGGTGAATGAAAGTATTAATGAATGGACACAGTCCATTCACAGAACTGAGGCCTAGGAAACTTACAAGAAATTGACCTAGGCATAGGAAATGGGGATTCGTATTTAGTTATAAGTGTAAAGGGAAAGAGACAACAAGGTGCCCGTGTCTCCTCAGCAGTTGTGCTGTCGCTTTGGCTATTGGAGCCTCCAGTGGGGAGGGAGGCTTCCCCCCCTTGCCCACGCTCCAGCCCGCTGGTTCCTCTGCCGGCTGCTTCAGCACCAACACTGCTAAAACGGAGGCCACTGAGCTGGCTGGGGCGCCACCTGTCCTGTATCAGTGTCATAGCTGACAGCAACCTCAAACTCCTGAACACAAGTGATATTCTTGTCTCAGTCTCCTAAGTAGCTAGGACTACAGGCACCCACCACAACGCCCAGCTAGTTTCTCTATTTTTTAGTAGAGATGGGATCTTGCCTTGTTCAAGTTGGTCTCCAATTCCTGAGTTCAGATGATCCACTTGCTTCGGCCTCCCTGAGTGCTAGGATTACAGATGTGAGCCACTGTGCCCAATTTTGTTCTATATTTTCAATACCATTCATTTATATCTATTTGCTCTTTATTTGAATATATATGTATATAGTTTAAATATCTACATGCACATAGTTTAAAAATATATCTATATTTTGTTTCACTGTCTCTCTCCCCCCCCAACAAGTTCTGACTATTAAATTCAAAAGTTTATCCTAGAAAAAGTGCTATGTATCTCATTGCTGAATATCACGTACGGTCACCAGATGGCCATGAGGAGTACTTCAAAGGTGATCCTGTTGTCTCCTTCCTTCTTTCCACGGATACTTATTAAACCTTCATGAATCGCTTACTAGTACTCAAGAACTTCAGTCAGTCATTCTGCCTGTATATATTACTTCTAGTAAGTATCCAACTGTAACAGTAGAATACAACCCTTTCATTTCATAGTGATGTTACTATGTATTTATTTGGACACTGAAAGACTCCCAATGCTATTCAATAGATTTGGGAAGTAGAGCTAAGTATACCATGCTGCATTCATGGATTAAGTAGTCTCTATCAACACAGTCTTGATGTGAGGAAGCCAAATGTCTGGCGCCCTCAGGTGAAAATTGTATGTTCCTTGTTATCTGAAAATAGTGTGTCACAGCCCGTGTTAATTACCTAAAGAGGCTTCACACGGAATCCATGTAGCTGTTTCATGCTTCTCTTCTAAACTAGAACAATATAATTGTGACACATTAAAATAAGTCTTTGTATTTACTCTAATGAGCTTGCTTCTCAGTTTTGCTGGTGACACGAAAAACTAATAGCACGGTCAATATAATGTCTCTATGGTAATTATCACGCTACTTCCTTCCTCCTATATTCTTCTCATGTTACATTTTAATGTGTTTCTTCTGAAGTCAATTCAATTTATCAGGAGAGAAAAGGAATGAAATTGGGCTGATTTTCTCTGAGACCGCTTACAAGTAAACCGGAAAACTCAATTTTCAAGTTTGGTTTTCAATAAGATACACATGAGAAGAACAATAACTGATTTAAGGGATACCATTTGTTTATGGAGGTTTAACCTGATGTAATGCAAAAGAAAGACATTAAACCATGGAGCATGTTTTGCATTTGTAAAATATATGTGTTTTCTGCTTAGATCTCTATTACAAAAGAAATTTTAAGGTTACAATCTATAATGTGATAACTCACAAGTAATCACAGAAGTATAAAATGTGAAGAGACCAAAGCGGTCCTCCAATGCAGTGTGTTATAATCTGGTGTGTGCATACCTTTGTGTAGAATTCATGAAGACTTTTGAAAAGAAACTTGGATGTGACTAGTTCTGAAAGAATCTATTTTCATTTCTCCCATTTCTATATGTCATCTTTATAAAACTTGTCTGGCTGGAAGCACTTGAGTGCTCCAGGAAGATTCTACTCTCTCACTTTTCTTTTCACGTTTGTACTTCTCCCACTTTACAAATGAAGGGCAGTGCTTTCAATTTGGTATGAAAAGCATCAGCAGCACTAAACAGGTTCAAATGGGAAACACTCCTAGTAACAGTTCACAGTGTGAGTCACACTGCCACTGGGTTACATATTCTTTCCAATTTATATGGTTTCTAATGCTTTGCTTTTAGCCACATTGAAGGAGGATATAAGCCAGATGTGAGTGGGTATATCTTTAACATATAGATCAGAAGGCGTTTAAATGAGTGAGATATATTACTAAATTAAAATTCCTTTTCCATCTTATGATTTACACAAGGACATTTCTAGTCTTATATATAGGAGAGCCTCTATAAGTTGAAAACGCAAGAGGACTGTAACAAACTGGTCAACATACAGAGGTCATCAACATAAGGAACTAGGCCTACTACATTGATATGTATATGTGGTACATGTATGGTTTATGAAAATCAGGTCAAAATGAGGTGATCAGTGTAGGGAAGTGGTTAACTAGGAAGTTGTCAACCTATATATGCAATACACACAAACACTCGCAAAGTACTCAACTGATAAACTCAATTCTGGTACAAAGTAATATTTATACATGTATATGTGAACTCATTAAAATATTCTTATTCAAACCACAAAATACATTTTATATAAATATTGCATATATTTTAATTAAAATGTGTAATGTGTTTTCCTTTGTTCTATTGGGTACTATTAAATGTGATCATAACTGAATCTTGGATGTTCTTTTTAGCCCACAGGAAAGTATGCTCACTGGAAATTTTTAAGTGATCCCACACACTCACATATATTTTTGTACCAAGGAAATAGGATCTGATGCCCAAGAAAAGACTTAAGCATAAAATATATTAAATAATATAAAATCCTGTGGGAATGGATGTATAAGTTATAAGACAATAAAGAAAAATGTTATATTTCTGACAATTTTAATACAGATTGTTTATATCCTTTTGAATACACAATGATGTGCATTCAGTTGTTTTGATATATAGACTAGAAATGATGAAATATTTGTATTTATTTAAAAATTCAACAAATGTAATATGTTTTAAAAGATTCTTAGCATGATTATTTAAACATACAATGAGAAATTTTAGCTTTAATTCGTATATGTGGGAGGATTTTTAAAGTTATTTTGGTCTACAAAAACAACAACAAAGAGATTGATGAACACTATTTTGATACAAAGTTCAAATGCTTTTCATAGTGCAAATCTGCCCTCAAATGAAATCTTATGAGGAACCCAAATATATAAAATAGATAAGCTTGGAATATCTGTGCACTCCATTTTACCCTACACTGCTCTGACTAGCAGCAGCCCTGGACGTATCCTCTTTGCAGCTGCTAAAAAACAAGTTTAAAATCACTGATGTAGTACAACCTGTTATTTTTACATTTACAAACAGTGGGTCAGAGCCTGTGAGAATTGAACTATCCCCAAATCCAAGTTAGTTAACTTCAAGGCTTGGATGCTATATATTTAAAATCTGTATCACAGGCCATCATAAGATAATATTTGACCCCCATGGCTCAACCTAGCACTTCATAAATCATTGAAAAATGTGTACTTAATATATTATTTCTTTGCCCTGTGTTCTTTAGAAACACTAATTTCAACCTTTCATTTTGCAAGCTTGCAGCACAGTTCTTCTATGTATGTCTTTTTTTTTTTTTTCACTGAGACATGGACTTGCTCTGTTGCCTGAGTTAGAGTGCAGGGATGTCAGCTAACTCAAATTCTTGAGCTTAAGCAATCCTCCTTCTTTCGCCTCCGGAAGTGCTAGGAGTAAGCCACTTCATCTGTCCCATTCTCCTCTTTTCTTAAGAGCTATTAAGTCATCCAAAGACCAGAGTAAAACTTCAATATTGTGGAATACAAAGGAAAAACAAACTTCATTAAGTAAGATATATTGATTTTATAAGGGTTTTAAATGAATGAACTTTTATTAATATTAAATCTCAGATATGAACCTGAGCACAGATAAGCAAGATAAATGTCAACAATGGTCAGATCCAATTTCAGGGTTATATAACACATGCCCAAATCTTCCTTAATATACAAGAATTAATTACTGCACCCAAAGTAACAGGGTTGGTGAATGTGGCTTTAATTTCATGAGACTGGTGTTTGCAAAGCTTGATTGTCTAGAAATATATCTGCATAGATTATATACTGCTTAACATAATTCATTTTGGAAAACTGAATTTAAAGATAGGACTTGTGTTCATCAAAATAAATATACATGACTGCTTTGACAGTTTCAGTTCCTCCTTATTCACCAAGTTATTTTGATGTCTCGTTGAAATGATCTTAACTTTGCGGTGAGGATTTTTTCTTTTAAAAGAAGCTCCTCCCCTCACAGTGTCATACTTAGCTTAACTTTGCAGAGATTTATGGCATCCCATATATATCTGACTTATTACACCAATACTAACTTGAAATATTCTGCTCCATCAAAAGACTAAAACATGAAGCAATAGGTTATTAGTATCAATATTGCCAATGAAATTAGGTAACGTTTGCCTATAGAAGTCAAGTAATTGGATGTATACGTAGAAAACATTGCCCAGCCTTGATGTGAATATGCCCTGCTAGTTCCTTTGGTGTATATGTGAACTTCCCTCTCTGACCTATTATTCCTTTCCTCCTTTTACACAACTCTCTAGGCCTTAATCCATTTTAATTCTTCCAACCCAACTGACTCCTTACTGCTTCAGGACCTTTGAGTTGGCTTTCACTCTGCCTAGATGCATGCATGGCCTAGTCTCTCACTGTTCTCAAGTCTTATCTGAAAGTCTTTTTGTCAATAAGGTCCATTATTATTACCCCAATTTGTTCTTCATTGGGGATTATTATCATCAAACATACTATATAATTTATTTATTTATTTTTATTTTACATTTTGCTTTCCCTGCCTCTTACATATAATTTTCACAAAAGCATGAATATTTGTGGAAGAAATACATGATTGTTGATCTCAAATACCGTGCAAGGAAAAAAAGAACAAAGTATTTCATTATTAAAGGCTATCATACCTTTAATGAAGGACCGTTTATTTATGGAAAATAATAGTTTATAAAATGTTAATCTAGGAAGAAGATAACAGGAATTATATACCGTGAAATATTTTAATGATTACATTACTAAGGAGAACAAGGAATAAAGAGAATTTGAATGATTACAGTCAACTGAATACCATGAGATCCATCTTATTTTACAATGTAAGACTCGAAAGGGAATCTGTCTGCATGATCCGTACCATTACAAACTAAATTTTATCATCTGTGGTGCTTGCTGGCCCTCAGAAATGGAAATAAGTCTAGAGCTAATAGAAATCCTCTATCTCTTTTACAAGTGAAACGTGAATGTTACAGACAATAGAGAACTCATGTTTTTAAATGTATTGTGTATTATCAGCCTAGTAACAGCATTTAAATTCAATTCACAAAACCACTTTAGATTAAGGCAGCATTAAAAAGGAACCTGTCAATGCTGATGCTGAGAAGCAACCAAAATTAAATTTTACTGTGCACTCTAAATTTTAAGGTGGCTGCATGCAATTTAATAAACTAACTATATTATCTGTTATGGTACCTCCTTATATGGTGTTAATTACTTCCCAATATGTTAATGTTCTCCAATAGAATGCTCTCTTATCCATTTTTCATTGCTCATTGTGGATAAATTTTGGGACACTAAAGTGCATATAACAGAGAAATGGAAAACTACCTTTACCCTTGAGATTGTGCTCACGTATTCTGTTCCTACAGTGCACTCTGAAAAGCACACTGAAGTATCTGTAACTTCCTTTGAAAATGTTGCTCTGCCTTAAAAATCCTAAAAAAATTTTTAAAAGAACCCTTACAAATATGAATAAGGTCATTACTAGCAGATAAAGAAAACTGAGAATCAAGTAGGAAAATTGCAAAATTCAGGTAAAGTCATGTCTTTCAGTGAATAAAAGCAGCTCCTCTCAGAAACAGATTTTATTTCCTAGTGGCAGAAAGGCTACTGTTCTAATAAAGCTCACATGGCCAGCAGATCTTCAGATAAAAACTCTTACCTCAGGGAGGGAGCTGTCAAATGAAAGAACCAATCAAACAGTACCTGTTTGAAAAGACTAATTACAAACTGAGCATAAATGACCTTACATCCAAATAGTTTTGCTTGGGCTGCCTGTGAGTAGTGAAAAAATTGAATGAAGCCAAGCACTGGATTCAAGTCAACAATCATCCAATGACTGTTGGATGCACTTACTGTTGTACTCACGTATACTTTCAGCCTGCCACATTCTCCCATTTCTTTCCTATGTGTGTTTTTTTTAAGTATTATACTAATTCACCATTTCCTAGAAATGAATTCCAGTTCTCCCTCCACTCTCTCCTCTTACAGTGTCTTTCCTTTTATAGTTATTCTTGTGAAATCCAAATGTGACATCACATATACCATGTGATGGCACTTTGCTTACAAATATAAGATCCCAAGCCTAGAAATTTTCATTTGCTTTGCTGTCAACTATATATCTCTTACCTAGGCATGTCCTTTCACTCAGTAGGCATTGAAGAACTATTTACAACTATTTATTGAATTAATAAGTCAATTATTGCCATGGTAACAAATTGTCCTTGACATGAAAGGACAACGCCCTTCACAATATAGGCTGAAAATGCCTTTTCTGATTCTTTTCTCATAATTTCTTCTAGCAAATATTGTCTATGCTCAACATACTCTCACTGTAGCAAAAATTCACCATGTTTTCATAGGCTGCCCACATTTCTTTGCCACATAGGCCTTTCTAAAGTGGCTGGCAAGGAGAATGTCTACAGAGAGTTGGATAGAAAGATATAGTCTGCTATTGAAAACGGAATTTCTTCTTCAGTAGGTCCTTGGTCTCTGTGATTGGAAGAATGAATCCATGGACCCACAGATCGGTAAGACAGGATTTATTTCACAGAAAAGAATACAGAGAAAGCACTAGAGCTCCTGGCAGAGAGAAAAAAGAGAGCTCCTGGCAGTGGGAAGAAAGTGCTCTCTCTCTTTCTCTCTCTCTCTCTCACTAGGTTCTTTGTCCAGGGGCTTTATATAGTCCCATGGGGCCTCTGTAGTCGCATTTGGCCAGGGTTGGTAACAAAAGCAGGGATACAATCCCTTTTATTCCCAGGCCTAGGAAATCTAAGTGAAATCGACTAGGGCTATTAAACCTACATTTAATTGACCAGGCCTAGGAAATGGGGGGTTCCCTGTTAAGCTCAAGTACAAAGGGAGAGATTCACTAAGGTGCTGGTGTCTCCCCAGGAGTCGTCTGGCCCCTCTGGCTGCTGGAGCCTCTTGCAGCTGCCCCCACCCTCCAACCTGCTGGTTCCTCTGTCGGCTGCCACTGCACCAGGGCAGAGGCAACAGATCATCCCCTCAGCTCCTGGGATGTAATTATGTTATACTGGTTAGAAGTAAATCCGCAGTCACATGCATACTCAAGAGTAGGAGATTCCAGAAAGATAGGAATGCAAGGTTGTGGGAATTAGGGGATTACCTTATGGTGATATCATTTAAAAGATGAAGAACAATTGAAGATAAAGTCTAAAGAGCATGAATTTTCTAATAGGCATTTGAGGAGCTCTAGAAGCATGCATTTGCAGAAGTAGAATAGAAAGCTGGATATACGTATCTGAAATTTGAAACAGAAATTTGGGCTTGAAAAATAAACTGATAAGCTTCTCAGCATATATTGGCAGTAGATCTATGAGAATAGAAGAGACCATGAAGGTTGAGGAAGTGAGAACCCAAAAGAATCTCAATATTTAAAAGGTCAGAAAAGGAGTATTCAAAGAAAAAATATATTAAATATTTACTCAATGTCAATGTGTATAGCACATTGTTGGAGTGTTGTCTAGCCCATGTGTGTAAAGATTAGATGAAATATCCAAGTTGGGACAATAGACAAATTGTGAAATCATTTCGAATGAGAGAATTGTGTTCAAGAATATAGCCCAATTGCCTTCGGGGAGCAGGTTTTAAATCCATAACAAACTAAGGAATTACCCTCATTTAACTGCTATACACACAAACTCATGCTCATATACATAGACTAGCCCTAGGAATAGTAGAGTATAGTGTTCTGATATCTGTTTCTTCCTCATGCTCTTTGGGATAACTTATAGACATTTTCCATACTATAGAATTAATCTTCAAGATTTAACCAAATTTCAAGATTAAAATAAAAAAAAGTACTGTATAATCAATAAGTTATTATAGCAAACATAAAAAAAAACAACTTCCAATTCTGCATTTGCGAAAACATATTTTTCCCTGATTTTCTACAACTTATATGGCAAGAAAGTTCAGTATGTAATTAGAAATCCGTGGTTTATCTTAAAGTTATTTGGACTGAAGGACACTTTGGTTACTTGACTAGAAAATGGACATAGGTTACTGAGCAGTAACTGCCTAGAAGCTAAATAATGAAGAACTTAAAAGGTATCTAGCTTAGGTCCTCCACTGAAAATATTTCTGAAAGCAATACATATACTCAAGAAAACCCACTTATAAGTAATTATAAGTAAGGCAAAAAATAAAATGTAAAAGAGGCAGCTATTCTAGAAAAGTGCTCTAATTCATTATGCCTTCTTTAAGCAGTACTTGTATAGTTGAGAAAAATAGGTTTAATACTTTGTACATCTCTGAAGAAAAGGCAAATGAAAAATGATCAGAATATATAAAAATGGTAATTCCTAAGTTATAGGGATTTAGCAAAGGCAAATAAAACTTGCAGAGCAATAACTCCCAAGTAAATGAAAGAATAAGCGACAAAAAAGTAAAAATAACCTGAGCTTTTTATGCTTTGAAATATTGGGGTTTTATGGAATCCAGACTTTGTCAGTTTACCCTGCTCAAATGAATTTGCTCATATGTAAATACATGTGGCATAATAATAAAAAATTGTATTTGACTACTTTTTAGAAGAGCTGAGTCTTAAGACCTTCATGGAAATTTTAGTTGAAAATACCACACTAGTAATTCTCCCCATCAAATACAATGTAATATATCTTTAAAAAGGAAATAACACTTTTGGACTCATAATGTAACGGGCTTCATAAACAAGAAGACAATTCCTTCCTTCCTTCCTTCCTTCCTTCCTTCCTTCCTTCCTTCCTTCCTTCCTTCCTTCCTTTCTTCCTTCCTTCCTCCCTCCCTCCCTCTCTTCTCTCCTTCCTTCTACTCTTTCTCTCTCTTTTTGTAGTACCATTATGTTTCAAATTCTCAGGCCAGTAAGAATTGCAGTCTAGAACTTTGTAACTTTCTGTTGTACCAATGCATTCACCTTTGAGTTTCTTTCCTAAGAATGGCAGAACCTCCTTACAACTATGAGATAACTGTAGAATTTTATTCCACTTGTTTTTACTACCATATGCCACCATAGATTGTGCCCAAGGACCTACTGAACTTGCACACAAAGCTGAAAGAATGAACAATATTAATCCCCAGCTCATTATCATACTAAAATCCTCATAATGGAAGAGACTTATCCACTTTTTTTTTTTTTTTCAGTTTTTGGCCAGACCCAGGTTTGAGCCCTCCACCTCCAGTATACAGAGCCGGTGCCCCACTCCTTTGAGCCACAGGTGTCACCCAGACTTATCCACCATTTTTGTTCATGGGATGTACTCAGTAGTGTGATTTCTCACTGTGTTTATGTCCTCTGAACTCCACCCCAAACATGTGCTGATGTTCATCCCCCTTATGCATTATTCATTGTCACCTCCAGAAAAATACCCTTACCCTGTTGGTTGGGGAGGCAGATTTGAAATAGTTCATACCTCCCCCTCCCAGGAGACTAGTCCATTGTAATAAATCCATTCTTCCTTGACAATCCTCCTTATCTTAGTAATTGGCATTCTGTATGTTGAGCGAAAATGAACAACCTTTCATGAATAGTTATTTTTCATCAAATTAAATAGAGAAATTTTACAGGGTGAACATAAAGTTCTGCAACCTACATTGCACACAACTTTATATCCACTACGTATTAGTTTCATTAACCTCTGGAGGATATGGAAGGTTGGCTTATTTATCCCAAATATGTGAACCACAGTAAAATTCATTCTTTCTCTCTTTAATTTAGACCCAATTTTATTACTTTATTTTTTTTAAGACTGTAACTTCTTTAGACTCTATTGATCCCCCGTTCCTGTATCAAGGAGAATTCAACTTTTTTTGCAATCTTTTTTACCCCACAAATACATAACATTTTACTCAGTTTATGAAAATTGTAGCATAGCTCTTAAGACAGAGTAGAGAATAATTAAACCAAGTAGAGATGCAGATGCCAACATACTGATTGATCAAGTTCACTGGCCATTATTTAGGTTGTGACTTAATGCTTTTTGCAACAATGTGGATGGGACTGGAGACAGTAAAATTAAGTGAAGTATCTAAGGAATGGAAAAACGAGCATGACATGTATTCACTATTAAATTGGAACTGAAGAACATAAATGTGCTTACAGGGAAGTTGAACTTAATAGGAATCAATCAGGGAGAGGGAGGATGATGGAATACGCAAAAATTTACCAAGGCTACAGTGAACACTATCTGGTGACAGCTACACTTATAACCGTGATTTAAGCTTTATAATGTAAAGTGATGATCTATGCAATCAAAACTATTTGTACCCCCATAATACTTTGACTTAAAAAATAATTAATTTTCCTCCATTTACTTGAGTGATCTTGGTCAGTGATTAAATTTTTATGGGTCTCTTTTTTTCTCACTTTTAAATTAGGAATAATGGGCTTACTTTAAATGAAACATAAAAGCCCATATAATATTGCCTAGTGTAATTTTTGTAGATAATAGGTAGTGAGTAAGACAACAACATTACTTTAGGTTTGTGTCCTGATACAATAAGATACTAAGTTTTAATTAATACAAATACAGCCTGTTCTGCATAATATATGTAATTCTAAATATTTTTCCATATGTGATCATTTAAAACTAATACTGCATTTACATATGTCCTATGGATCCATCTCTAAAGAAGCACTATAGTTAAAAACTTTTGAGAAAAGAATAATTTTACTTCACTTCTATTTTCACTATATCACAAATCCAGATTGTCAAACATTAGATTTTATTAATGTGCTCTATGCCTATATGAATTTGCTCTCCAAATAAACTATCAACTCTGAAAAGTGCATATAAATTCAAAGTTTGACAGCTTTAGAATTATTTCCTTATTAGAGATGCATGACAAAAGTTCAGTCTTTAGCCACTACCAGGAATACCTCATTGGCCATCGGGTAAATGTACAAGTCATGGGACAGTCTGATTTTTATACATCCATATCAGTGGAGGGAAAAAGGACAGGTTAGCAGTCATGGTATGGTATGTGTTTGTTGTTTTTCTTGTAATCAAATAGTGATTTTTTAAATACCGATTTGCACAACAACAGAACTGAGGCAAAAGAATGTAGTAAACTACCTGGATTTCAGTTTGTAAATTTGTTTTGAAAATGTGTTTAATATGTTACTTAGAGTTCCTGCAAAAAGAAGGCTTAGGGAAATATCCCAAATGGGGTTTATGAAGTTGGCATAATTGAAACCTAGAGGCATCACTAGCACAAACTGTATCAGAGTCATCATTTGGCTCTGTGAATTAAACATTGTAGCACTACACTCTGACCTCATTTACAATTTGACTTGCATGATCCAAAAAGTATTGGAGGAGGGAAGCGTGCAGAAATGAGACTACCTTGGGATTTAATTTACTGAGAGATTTAAAGAGAAATGTGGGTTTGAAAGAGTGCTAAAATAGCACCTCACAGCATTAGAAAGCATTACAGTAAAGAAGATTGCAGGCCTCAGTCCATGTAGCCCACAGATTGTTGAGAAGCATCTAAAGTTTGGAAATGATTAGTATTGTATGTTTGTTCGTGAAGGAGAGTTTGGAAAATGTAGCCTCAAACTAGGGTTGAGATTCTATCTCAGACAACATGGGACATGCTCTAAAATCATCTTGCCATCTCCAAATAATGTGGAGGATTATAGCTTTTGAATGTTAAACATAGCAGACTGATTTTTGGACTAGTGTATATGTGTGTGTGTGTGTGAGTGCACAGGGTACCATACACACACACAGGGATCCAAAAAAGTATACAAATTTTAAGAAAAGAAAAAAACTGTATTAAAATTGTATAACTCCAGTCGTGTTTGAGATATGCAGTTACAAGAGCTGCTCAAATTTGACTTGTATTCATTTTTTTGTTATTGGTATATATTGAGTATTACAATTTCAATACAGGTTTTCCTTTAAAATGTGTATACATTTTTGGTACCTTGTGTGTGTGTGTGTGTGTATCTAGATAGATAGATAGATAGATAGAAGATAGATAGATAGAGTTCATTCAAGCTGTTAAAACAATATATCATAAACTGGATGGATTTTAAACAATAGAAAATTATTTAACAGTTCTGGAGACTGGGGAGTTATCCAAAATTAAGGTACAAGCACATCCAGTGTCTAGTGAGAGCCTGCTTTGTGGTTCACAGATGGTGACCATCTCACTGTATCCTCACATGGTGGAAGGGCAAAGTAACTCCCTGAAGTCACTTTTATAAGGACAGTTACCCCACTCAGAAGGGCTCTGTCCTCAAGATCTATTCAACTCCCAAAGGCCTCACCTTTTAATCCTATCACCCAGGAAACTAAGTGTCCACATATGAATTTGGGTGGAATATACATTTTCAATAGCACTAGACATAGATATAGATAATGTTTTACCATTATATCACATTATTCTATTCCCCAAAACATTTCCACTGTTTTGTCCTACATAATCTGTTATTATTTTATGTTGAGATCTAGGCAGCATGCTTCTTACGAAGATCTAGTGACTGATGATCTGAGGTGAAGCTGAGGTGGGGATGCTAATCACTGGGGATCAGCTGCAAATAAAGATTAGCATTAGCAGAGAGGTTTGACTGCAAAGAGACCATAACAAATCAATTGCTTTCAGATTTGTGTCAAAACCATTTCCCTGGCCCCAGTCCTTGATAAAACTGTTTTCCATGAAACTGGTTCCTGGTGCCAACAAGGCTGGGGACCACTGAGTTAAAGAGTTTGGGAAGAAGTCAATTGGGTGATTCTTCTGCTCCTAATGACATTGACTGAAGTCATTTAGTGGTACTCACCCGATGGATGGGTTAATAGAGAGACAAAAGCTGTTTAGTTCACATGCCTGAAACCTTGGTGAGTATAACTGGAAGAAGTCTGGTATAAGTTTTTGTGCAAAAAACTTCTATATGTAGCCTCTGCCACATTGTGATTTCAGGGAAATAAGACTTATTACATTATTATTGGTTTCCTACAGAAAAAGTATACCAAGAGAACCATATAGAAGCTGTCTGAACTTTTCTGACAGAGACTTAGATGTAACACATACCCATTCTGCTGGGTTTCAGCAGTTGCAAGCAAACCATATTGTCTACTCAGTTTTAAATTAGAGTTTTACCTCTTGACTAGATTGTACAAAAATTAAATTGCAAAAGAGATAGTTTTGAGTTCCTGTTTAAGAAGTAAAATGTGTTATGAGTACCAAGACTAAAACTGCAGTAGCAGGGGTCCTCAAACTTTTTAAACAGGGGGTCATTTCACTGTCCCTTGGAGCATTGGGGGCTGGACTGCAGGCCCCAGGATGAGTTGGCTGCTAAGCAGGACAGGCAGAGGCGGCAAAACCACCCAATGTGCCGGATAAATGTCCTAGGTGGGCTGCATGTGGCCTGCGGGCCATAGTTTGAGGACGTCTGGTAGAGCAGTGGTTCTCAACCTTCCTAATGCCGCAACCCTTTAATACAGTTCCTCATGTTGTGGTGACCCTTAACCATAAAATAATTTTCATTGCTACTTCATGACTGTAATTTTGCAACTGTTATGAACTATAATGTAAATATCTGATATGCAGTATTTAGGCGACCCCTGTAAAACGGTCGTTTGATCCCCAAAGGGGTCACAACCCACAGGTTGAAAAGCACTGGAGTCTCGTGACTATCAGATCTCCCTAGCTCCTGCTACATCTTCTTGATTCACATATATGCATGTACATGTGACATACACATACACATGGACAAATGCAGTTACAAGCACAGACACACATTATAAATTAAAATGCCACCTCCATAAGTGATGTATATTTTATAGTTGTTTCTTTTTTATTTCTCTTCCTCGTTATATTCCCTCAGGTATTAGCAAAATAGATACTTAATGCATATGTGTGATGTGAGTGGATGAATAAAGTCTTCAACATCTAGTGCAAAGAAAGTATACTTAGTACATTGTTTCCATTTTCTATATGAAAATTATCATATAAATTTGTATTCTGATCAACTTAATTATAACTACATTTAATTACGTTTTAGAAATTACTATGGCTAGTCTCAATTGGCACCTCTGTGCAATGATAAACAGAAATGATTTGTAATTCTAGATAGTAGGAAATGATTTAGGGCCACTATATTCAAATAGTACAAGAATTATATTGAGTCAGCGTGCATTTTACAAGGTAAATTTTAATGAATAACTTCCATATGCTTGTATAAGTTTCTGCATTACAGTTTTTTTCTCAAATATACCTTCCATCCAATTATCCAAGCCCTCTATAGATTCCAGGAATTATCACAACCTTATTTTTCATTTCCTCATTTTTGTGTGTCATAATGCATAGTATTTTGCTTTGTGAGGACTTTATCTTCTAAACAAGGTTAGAAATGCCCGGAACATAGTCCAGCTTAATTCACGGTAAGGAGAAAAATAGATTCTGTCTTCACTTCTAAATATTTTTTTCTTGACTAAAAGGAAATGAGTTTTTATC
Source organism: Galagoides demidoff (assembly GCA_963574575.1). NCBI lineage: Eukaryota > Metazoa > Chordata > Mammalia > Primates > Galagidae > Galagoides > Galagoides demidoff. The sequence goes on along the minus strand of CAUYQV010134616.1, from coordinate 3,827 downwards.
CTAAAAGTAAATCATACACAAGGGGCGATACTAAGAAAAAATTCAATAAGCAGGTGTGTGAATACAGAGATTTGTTCTAGTGGAAAATTTGTCATTTTTGGTGAAAGTCATGTTTTCTAGGAGGAATAATTAAACTTGCATCCAAGATGCATCCAAAATGTATATTTTTATACCCAAGGAAAAAAAAAAACAGCTCAATTTCACAAGTGAGCAATGATATCACATCCTTCAAATACACTAGAAAAATTCCGTTTCAAAAAGCTCACATAGTGCATATGTTTCTTTTTTTTTTTTTTTAGGTTTGACTCTTTATTTCTTACCATATTTTTTTAATTTAATTTTTATTAAATAACAATTGTATACATTTATGGGGTACAATGTGATGGTTTGATATATAATGTGGAATGCTTCAATCAAACTGATCAGCATGACCACTTCCTCACTTACTTTTTTTTGTGATAAGAAATTTATAATATACTCTTGGTTGTTTTCAAATATACCCTTGCATTGTGCACATTAGGTGAAATCCCACCAAATTTCCTCCTTTCACTCACTCACCTCCCAACCCTCCTCTCAGCCTCCTCACCTCTTATTCTTTCTGCACTATGTTTCTGTTTTCTCATACGTATGACCAAGTAGGGTGTTGACTTCCTCTCTTTCTGTTTCCTTGATGAAGGCTTCTATTGCTATAAATTTCCCTCTTATGCCAACCTTTGCTGTATCCCACAGGTTTTGATAATTTGTCTTCATTATCATTTTCTTCCAAAAATTTGATTATTTCCTTCTTAATATCATCTTTGAACTAGTTATCATTCAGTCTAAGGTTATTTAGTTTCCATTACTTCGTTGAAGCATGACGATTTCTGTTGCTATTAAGTTAAACTTTTATTCTATGATGGTCTGAGAAGACATATGGAATAATTTCTATTCTTTTCAAGTTTGTGAGATTAGACTTACGTCCTAAGATGTGATCAATTTTGCAGGCTGATCTGTGGCTGATGAGAAGAAAGTGTATTCAGTTTTGTTAGGATGAGACGCTATGAAGAGTTCTGTTAAGTCCATTTGTTCTAGGGTTAAGGTTAAGTCCATTATTTCTTTGTTCAGTTTCTTCTTGGAGGATCTATCCAGAATTGAAAAAGGGGTGTTAAAATTTCTAACTATTATACTTCAGGAAGATATCAATTTGTTCATATCTGTTAGGGGGTTGCTTTATAAATTAAAGAACAATCAGTTAGGGGGCATTAATGTTAATTATTTAAATCTCTTAATGTTGAGTGTTTCCCTTGACAAATATGTAGTGTCTATCCTTGTCCTTCCTTATCTTTGTTAAATTCTATTGCATTTGCAAATAAAATCCCAACCCTTTCTCATTTCTGATTTCCATTTTCTTGTATTATAGATGTTCATACCTTCACCCTGAGTCTTTCTTTACCCTTTGAGTCTCTTGTAGGCAACAGATACCTGGCCTGAGATTTGTATTGAGTCAATCAACCTGTGTCTCTTTAGAGCACAACTTAAGTCATTCACATTAATTGAAAGAATTTGTTGTGGCCATCATGCTTTTCAAAGGTCTAGTGGATATTTTTAATCCTTTCACCATCGTGGAAGTTAGGATTTGTTCAATAAATTCTGGGTTAGCTTATATTGGTGGCAGACCATTGTGCTGGTAATTATGGAAAATGGGTCTGAGTATTTCCTAGAGAGCTGGTTTAGTTTTGGCAAATTTCCTCAACATGTGTATGTCAGTAAAGTATTTGATTTCTTCATCACAAATGAATCTCAGTTTAGTTGGATACAAAATCTTAGCCCGAAAGTTGTTTTGTTTTAGGAGATTGAAGGACAATGACCATCCTCTTCTGACTTGAAAATATTTAGCTAAGAGGTCTGTAGTCATTCTAATATTTCTCCCTTTATAGGCAATGCTTTTCTTATTTGTGGATGCTTGCAGGATTTTCTCCTTCATATTTACTTTGGCAAAGTTATTTACAATTTGTCTAGGAAATGCTTTATTTGTATTAAGTCTTGCTGGATTACTGAAACTGTCTACTATCTGAATTTCTGTATCTCTTGCAATGCTTGGGAAATGCTCCTCCATAATATCTTGGAGTAGAGTGTCAGTGCCTGTAGGACCATCCTTTTCACCTTCAGGAATTCTGGCAAGTTGGATGTTTTATCTTTTGGACTGTTCCCACAACTCTCTCAGGGAATGGTCTGCCTTTGCTTTCCATTTTTCTACCTCTTTAAATACTAGAAATCATTCAAAAGCCTGGTCTTCAATTTCAGAGATTCTTTTGCCTGCTCAACTTTATCATTGAGGATTTCTACTGTGTTTCAAAACTCTGCAAATAATTTTTTCTTTTCCTTGAGCTCTGCTATCCCTTTTCTCATTATGTCTGTATCCTTGGTGATTTTTTCTTTGAATTCATTAATTTGGGACAACTTTTGAACTATTCTTTGTATTTCTATTTACCATCTTTTCCTCAATTCTATTCGTCTTACTTGCCACCCATGTTCTGAATTCCATTTCTGTGAATCGAGCCATTTGTCTCTGAGCAGCATCTTCTACTGTATCACACTTTTCATTCCTTGGTTGAGTTGATCTACTCTGATTATTCATGTTGCCACAGTTCTGCCAGTTCTGCCCCATGACTATTTGCTGCAATTTGACAATTAAAACTGGTAGGGTGAGATTGCATGGGGGACCCCAGGAAGTAGAGTTAACTAGCCCTTTACTCATGAGCTGGGGCTTATAATTGTGGCTTTTCTTCTACGGCCTTACAAAGGTCCCTTTGAGAGCTGCAGCCAGAGATTCTAAAGACCTGCTTGGTGAAATAGTGTAAGCTGGCTTTATCTTATAGTCAGCCAGCCTCTATCCAATCCTAACTAATCATGATATTAGACTGAAATCTCAGCTAGGGAGAGATGCACACAAATGAGGTGCCCTGCCCCCCATCACAGACAGCTGGAGGAGGCGAATCAGTCCCTTCCTGCTATAAAATAACTACTGCTCAACCTTGTAGGCTCCCCAGGTGAACAGCTCAGGTTAAGAGTTCTAATCAGTTTGTTCCAAGCAGTACAATCACTGCCCAACAGGGAGAGTTCAAAGGGTCTCCAGCAGCCCATAGTGGAAATCCATAGGCAGTTCTATATCACAAACAAAAGAAAATGGAGCCTGGTCCCTTTAGGTGAGCCACCAAGTCAGAAAAGATCATTCCTCAAAGTCAGAACAGGGGCATCAGTGCCTCTGTCCACCATGTACCATTGCGGCACATCTCTCTCTCCTGTATTTCTCTCTCTTCCCCCACCCCCCTGCTTTCACTGGAGTCACTGTTTCCCCACTGCTGAGCAGTGGCCCACATAATTTCCAAGCCTCTCAGGGAATTACCAAACACCCTGGGCTCTGTAGGGGGCAGACCTTCAGACTGCCAGGATAGGGGGAAAAGACGGACTGGGAGTTCAGAATTGCAAGGAAAATATTTGTTCAATTTTATGCTAGGCAGGATGATACCTAGGCTCACAAGTGGGATATCCCTGGAGCAGGAGGCCCAGTGTTTAGCGGCTGTCTCCCATGGAGTAAAATGGGAGGTCTTTTGTTCCCTGCTTGCTTGCAGAGAGCTGACAGTGAGCCTCCTGCTTAGAGGAGGGGTCTCTCATCATCTTGGCAATGGGCTTTGTACCTGGAATTTTATTCTTGTATTCCCTTTCTTGGGGTAGCAGCTTGCCTCTGCAGAGATGATATGCACTTGTCTGTCTTCTTTCTTAACTCAGCTCCACATCTTCGGCTTCACCGAGTCTACTTCTGTCCAGTATCTCTCCTTTTGGACAAG